>UFQX01001291.1:75044-177847 GCA_900497675.1 Arapaima gigas | reverse complement strand
CCCCCCCCCCCCCCCCCCAGCCTCCCCTGCTCTGACGTAGAGCTCCAGTTAGGTAGGCTTCTTAAAATAAGCAAACAGATCGTCTAGCTCTGTTTGCAGTCTGGCTTTTTCTGGCACTAAATATCGGTGACAGGTGTCTTGAACTACCCGCAGGAACACCTGGAGTTCATTATGCTTCCAGACACAGCTGGAGTGTGTCCAGCTGCCAGACACAGGCTCCCACAGACAGACTGCATGGCCTGTCTTTTCGTGGCTTCCCAGGCTGTACACCCTAGTGGTGCCTGCACACCCACCCCCCAAAACCTTTTGCCTTTGGGGCCCCCTGTTCAGGGAAGGGATGTTTTTCTTTCCCTGGCAGCAGACAGACAACAGGCCATCCCGGGGGAGGCTCCAAGCCGGCTGTCTGAGAAAACTCATCCTTTCTGGAGAGCTTCTCAACCAGACTTGACTTCCTTCTCTCCTAGAAACCCTCTCACGTTCACATCTCAAGTGGAAAATGGATGTTCCCGGGTTGTGCAACTCAGGGAGGTGCCTGAACTGGAAGAAGATGACCAGGACACACTCTGCTGCGTACATAAACTTTCTTTTTCCCGCAGGAGACAAAAAAAGGAAAAAAAAAGGCTTAAAAGTCCATGACCCTTCATATCTGAGGTAGCTATCGATTTTTTGAGGTGGAACCTGGACTTTCCCAGTGCCAATGACTGGGTGTTTCTAATGCAATATACCAGATTATTATACATTTGCGATATGCAGAAAAACACGAGTTTTATCTGGAAACAGGGCCCTAAACATTGACTTCTTTCTTTCTCAAAATCCTTATTCACTGGGAATAATAATTTGGGTGGTTCCATGGGCAGTTGAAAGGCATTTATGTCCTAGCTATTTTCATCTTTTCTCTTAATCATGATGTGAAACAGTGTGATGTGTCCCCTAGGCTGAGAACCAAATAACATTCAGTTCAATTGAGCTTGTTTTTATATAAAGCTCTTCTCAACAGGGTAACAAAAAGCACTGAACAGAATTCCAAATGATGAGCAACAGGTCTTGCGGGGCTAGATGGCTTAGAAAAGCCACCTAGCAAGTGAGAAGTGAACAAAAAAGTCTTCCAGCAGTGACGAAGGGAAGAAAAATACCTCCTGGGGATCCAAGTACCAGTGGCTGCCCGCCCCTCCTGGGCAAACTGTTGTGGTTACATGGGACCTGTATGGCTTTCTACAGTATCTGGCTCCCCAAGGAGGAACCTACCATCCATCCATCCATCCATCCATCCATCAATCATCATAACCACTTTATCCTGGTCGTGTTGTGGGGGTTTGGAGCCCAGGCTAACAAACTATGCCCTGGATTGGGATGCCAGGAGAACCTACTAACCCTCTGAAATATTCTGTACTCCAACACTGAACTTCAAACACATACATATTTTCCTCATTGTTTGCTGCACTTCCCTTCAGTAGTGCTCCAGTCTTCTCAAACTGCTCTTCCATACACCTTAACTGGTCCTCAACATTTGTTACATAATCTACACACTCTTTTGAGACATTTTTTGAACTCCAGTTGTGTATCTGCATACTGTTTCAAGATGTTGTCTCATAATGCAGTTTTGTTCCACTCAAACTATGCAGACAAAAACTCATTGTTCCATGACCCCCCCCAGTCTTCAAAAGTCCTTGTGACCCAATGCATTTTCCCATTAGCTTTGTATCTACAAACTGCATCCCAAAACACTTCATCAACTCCACGCCATCTGCCAAAGTTGTTCTTTCCCCAACAGTGTCATATTTACAGCTTTCCATTCACGAGTCGTGCAAAATCTAGAAGACTGCATTGTGAGCTGTGCTTGCCAAATGTTGACATTAGAAATATTAATTTTGACCTCAGTTCCAAAGAGAAACCTTTACAAAGTGGTGTTCACAAGTGCTGATCTTTACGCCTGAAAAGTTATGGGATGGATGCAGGCTGACACTGTGGAGAAAAACACTAGAACGCATGCTGTGCAGCTAGACTAGTGGGCACTGGTGGTCAAATCAAGCCAAGCGCTCTGTTTGTGTTACAGATGTGCTGAGTGCCCATGACACCCAGCATCTCCCCATGAAGTTCTTTCAGAAGTGGACAGAATTTCGGATGAGAATTTCACCGTTGCTCAGCGGGGCTGGAGAAAAGTACATACAGATCTTTGAGTTTGTTCTGCTCGGGTACCAGGGACCACGCTCTAGGCTTCCCCTAGTGTGGTTGGAGTGCATAGACAAACACCGGCAAAGGCACCTACAACTCTGGGCTCACCCTACGTAACACACACTCACACACACACACACTCTTGAGATTGCAGACGCACAGACAAACCAACAAGGCCTGATAGCATAAATATAGCCCACTCACCTAGCTGCAGTCCTGGGGCTGGGGAGTAGTGCAGGCAGTGTGCTGCAGAGGAGATGTGCTGTGTGGGTAAGGTGTGCGCCTGCATCCCTATGCACCCCTCCCCCCCACTGACCCACACCCTCCCTCCACCCCCCCCCCACTCCCCCCCAATCACAGCAGGCAGAGAGTGGCAGCGGGGGAACGCCTATGAAAGCAGCTCCATCCCGGTGCCAAGAGTGGGGCTGCTGTGCTGTGGAGTGGAGCCTGAGTGACTCTCCCAGCCAAGCTGGCGGCTCGTAGACAGACAAGGAGGAAGTCGCCGTTCCCCCCTCTCCTGGTTTCTGGGTCCCCTAACATCCTCCCGGCAGTCTGCTCCTTTCTCCCCCATTTCATCCACGTCATATCATTCCTCATTAGCTGCAACAGGTAAATGAGGCAGGGAAGCAGGGAGGCAGTAAGAGGCGTGCTCCTCTTCAAACAGAGGAGTACTGAAGACAATCACAGAGTACAGAAATGCGTCCTTTACACTTGAGGAAGCCGCCACACATGTGCCCTCTGAAATTAGTGTGGAAGCGTGCGTGCTCTGACGTCCGAGGTAAGCACACTCGGCAGTCTGAGTTGGCGGCACAGCGAGGAGCCAGACCCGCTGGGATAAACCCTGACATTCAGGGTTCAGGAGATGTTCTCAGCCTGCTCCTTTCACGCACCAAGAGTCACAAAGATGTGTCCAGGTTTAGCAAAGTCTCCTCAAATCATTACCCCCAGAGGCGCATGCTTGTCTCGAGGCACTAACACAAGGTATGCACAGTCCACTAAAACATACCCAGCATTGGCACACCTGCCTGGGAGCCAAAAGGCTGTATCTCAGGACATCTGTGTGATTAAAACTCACAGCAGCACACAGTAAAACTGGCTTTTTTGAAAAAATATTGATAGCACAATGAGACAAAGATGTCACTTCTTTGTACAATTACTGAGATTGAGTCCTTCTAATATTAATGTAAGGAGAACAAGGCTACTTGTAAAACTTTTGAAGTTACAGAGTGAAACCAAGTTAGATTATCACATATTACGAGTCTCAGCTATAAACCCTACAATTTACTGCACACCGATAAGCCAGAACGCGACCAGATTCCAGAACAGCTATCAGTTATTCCCTGTTGTTCAGTGTAAAATGCTTGTTTTATTTCTTTGGGCTGCAGCTGGACACTCTCACGCTTGTGTCAGCAAAGGAGTAGGCTAATGCTTAAAGTTTAACAGAGCCTCTCAGGCGAAGACATTTTCTCCCCTGGTCTCTTGCTGCGAGTACTGAGTTGTGTCAGGCCAGCAACTACCTTTCCCTGGCCCACCCCCCCCCCCACACCACTGAAGCAGAGCCATCATGAGATACGCAACCCCTGGCAAGATTCTGGCTGGAAGACTAGACTCTGTCTCAGTCTAACATACACCAAGCGGGTAGCACACAGTGGTGACAAATGTCGACTAAATTCAAAACCACTGTGATAGATCTCAGAAATCCAAAATGAGCACAGTATGACATCACCTATATAGGAAAATGTACTAAAAGGGGGGGGGGGGTCTCAGCATCCCAGTGGAGCACAAGTCCTCCCATATACACATTAGCATATTTTGTGAGCACAGAACTTGAAATTTAGACTGAATAAAGGTGGAGAAGCTGCTAAGACTGCAATTTGCAGCCTTGTAAGTCGGAGAAGGAAATCTCTGAATTCCAGCGAAATGCCATGTGACAACCGCTGACCCCTGTGGTGCTTTTCAGTGAACAGTCACTGAATTTTCAGTTGGGAAGAGCTCCTCTATGCCACTGACACCTATTCTGTTTAGGTATTCAACTGTCTGTTTAAGTGCTCTGCCTCCAGAGTACATTCTGAACAATCCAAAGTAAAAAGGTTTACAGAGTTTTACGGTTCTTACCAATTATCTCTCGGTAACATAAAAAATTCCAGGTAATATGAAAACAAGTGACAGTTTCAGTACTAGCGATTTTTCTTAAGCACCCAATTCCCCCGCAGCTACTCTGAGCTAATCTTGCAAGGAGAGTCCGTGTAAAAAGCAGAGAGTGTCTTGTTGTTGCTCATTATGGACACTGAAAGTGGTGTAAGTGAGGTAACGTGCCACTCTAAGGGTGGGGTGCTCCCTCCACTAAGGTCCAAAGCCGTAAGTGACATTCACTGCTTCTCGGGAGGGATCAGGTTACAAAACCGCTCTGGGAATTCCAGTTGTGAGGCGAGCCCTTTCCCACACTGGTCCCTTTGTCTCACACTGGCAGGTGGGACAGCCGGGCAGAGAGGGGCAACTGCAGCCTGCTGCCCTGCAGCCAGCCTTTGTAAACAGCCCTGGGTCATGAGTGTCAGAAATTTGTGGATCATTCTTCAGGTGTAGCTCATTGTCTTCTCTTAGAAACATTAATGCTCACATTACACACGGTCCCTTTTGGTCACGCTTGTGCTTTTGAAACACTCTCTTCTTTACTGAGGGCCCATGAAGTAGATATTTCATCAGATATTTCTTTTTTTTTTTTTTTTGCTAAACTGTCAGAGAAATGTTGGCGTATGAAAGCGCTGCTGAAAATAGTGTGGTGCGGAGTAGTGCTACACAGACACTATGGTGGTGAGCAATGGAGAAGAAAGCACTTCTGTGGAGTTTGAATTGGGAGAATGCTGAGGAACGAGAGGCTTTGGAGGGTTCTGCAGATTCCTGGTGGTCTCCACAGTAACAGCTGCCCCTAGTGACGACATAGCATATTCTAGGTCCCCTCTCCAAGTTGGACATTTAAATTTTAAAGCCCATGAAGACAGCTGTGGGGCATTCCTACTGCTGTTCCCTTCTTTGTTGTCTGTCTTCGCACTCTTCGCCTGCTCTCCATGCTGAGAGCCTCTCTCCCTCAGACCTGCTCTAGGAGGTCTTCTACAGAGAACCTTTGATTTCCAGGATGGGTGCCTTCATTGCTAAGATGCTGCTGCCCACCATCAGCAGTCTGGTGTTCCTGCCTGCTGCTAGTGTGGCCACCAAGAGAGGTTTCCATATGGAGGCAATGGTCTATTTTTTCACCATGTTTTTCACTGCGGTATGAGCCCTGCACTTATGCATTTATGTTATATTTGCCTATAATTTTGGTGCGTAGGAGGGTTAATGCATGATTATTGGCATGTAGAAGGGTTCGTTTATATGTTTTCTTCTGTGTGCCGCTTCTGTCCCCAGCATATATCAAACTCTGCAAAACTATATCACTGTTTTAGCTCTCATCTGCTGAATCCCAGGCTGCATAGTAGGATACCTGTTGCATGTTTCACATTTTAAGTTAAAGAAAGCAAAAAAGTTAAAATGCTACAATGGTTCTTGATGCCAGATCTACCACGCGTGTGATGGTCCAGGATTGTCCATCCTGTGTTTCATGAAGTACGAGATTCTAGAGTACTTCAGTGTGTACGGCACGGCAATCTCCATGTGGGTCACCCTCTTAGGTAAGATCAACTTTTTAGAAAAGCACGATATGGAGAATTTTGGTTCAGCCAAATTCTTTTCCTGGGACTTTGCTGAGTACCTGTTGAATTATGCAGCATTTTGGCTGGAAAAATGTGCCGTTAGTTGATTTACAGCTTCACACTGAGTTAGAAGAAGCAACATTCTCGGACACTTCTGTGCTCCTGGGCAGCTGGCTGAGTATGTGTCTGGGTGTGTCAGCAAAGGGTTCCTTTCTGTCTTTCACTTTCACGCAATATTCTGCGAGTGAAAATGTGTCCTGTTTCTATATATCCATAGCTCTAGGAGACTTTGACGAGCCCAAGCGATCCTCATTGACCATGTTCGGTGTTTTGACTGCTGCTGTGAGGATCTACCAGGACCGCTGGGGATATGGCATCTACTCCGGACCCATCGGGACAGCCATCCTGATGATTACTGTGAAATGGGTTAGTGCTAGACAATGTGTTGGCACATTAGTCTTAGCTGTCATACTCAGCAATGGTGATACATTTACGGAATGTCTCTGACCTGGCAGATGTTTGCTTTCTAACCCAGTTGCAGAAGATGAAGGAGAAGAAGGGTCTGTACCCAGAGAAGAGTGTCTACACACAGCAAGTGGGCCCAGGGTGCTGCTTCGGTGCCCTTGCTTTGATGCTGCGCTTCTACTTTGAGGTAATGAGCCCTTCCATGCGCTCCTCTTACTTGCCTTTCTCCTCAGGACCTCCTCAGAGTTTCAGAAAGAAGGTTGCTGTTTAAGTACTGCTCAGTAACTTCTTTGGTTTTCCTATTGAGTGACGGTGACTATAACGATAATGATGATGCGCCCATGTGCTTCCCTGCAGGAGTGGGACTACGCCTACGTCCACAGCTTCTACCACCTTTCTCTGGCGGTGTCATTTGTGCTACTGCTGCCCAAAGCCAACCGCCTGGGGGGGAAAGGTCGCAACGCGGCCAAGCTCAACTGCTACACCCTTTGTTGCTGTGTATGAAGACCTTTTTTCATGAAATCAGATTGGCGGTGCTGTTATCCTACGAAACGCCGTTACTGTGACATGCAGACATTATTGTTTTTAACTATATGGCAATTCGCAAACCTCCTTGGGACACCAATCGTTCATGCTAACCTACACTCGCTCTTGTTTGACATCAGGCGCCCAAACCTGTGACCAAGGACAAGGTCCGGAGCCTCTGGAAGTCCCCCACAAAGCGGCCATGGATCCGCGCCTGTAACCCTGTACTTCCACTGCACCGACCCCCAGCACCTGTCAAATTAGAGGGATAACAGGGAAACTTAAGGAAGGGGATTTATACAGCTGGATGTCAAAAGGCAGCTGAAAAAGATCCTTTGCACACCTTTTTGGCAAAAAATCTTACACACAAAGATACACTCCCAAACTGTGGCCTTGGATTGGGGTCATCACAAGTCATACACACAAAACCTTAGACTGAGGGACTCGCGTCAGATTTAGAGAGACAGACAGACAACTCACCGTGTGCAAACCCAGAGATCTCCGGGGATCTACAGTGGCGTTTTCCATGTCCAGCTGTGGCGAGAAGAACAACAAGGTACTAAAAAGAGGGGGGAGAAGAAATCTACTGTGAATGTTATATAGTGAGACGAGCCAGCCACCGACTGGAACATTTAAGAGTGGAGAACGCAAGCAGACGTTTTATCTCTCCAAGCTGAATAAATTGTATTTTAAATGCCCCTTGGGGAAGGATCTCTGGGCACTGTTCTCCCAGAGACAGGAACCACGCAGTTAGCCAAAGGTCTAAAAATGACAAGATTGTAAAAGTGCGTTTTACTCGTACTTTTCACTCTAAACACTGCAAAATGCCAAATATATTTTAGAAGGTGTCTAACACTTATTTGTGCAGTTGAACTGGATCCAGTCGCTGAGCTGTAAACTGAGAATCCAGTAATAGTTTTGAAGCAGCAGGTAGACAGCTCCATGTTCCTGGAAAAAAGTGTAGACTTCAGCTGTGCTGTCCACTCTCTCTAATTTGCTTATTATTATTAGCCGTGTCCCCTTGATTGTATAATTTTTAGTGTTTTTATTGCCTTTTCACAGTGACACTACAATGTATATATGCTTATTTATTTTATGGACTTGGGTGTATTAAATATTAATTGTACATTTTAAATGCAATACAGCTTGAAAATAAAATATTTTGCATTCCCCTTTCGCGCCCTTCATATCACTTCAACAAGGGACAAAGGTTAATACGGAATTTTCACGGCTTATGAGTCCTGCGCATTTTCGACTTTGTTCCACACTACAGAGCATGGTAAAACTTCACATCTTGCATGCCACACACAGGCAACGTGTCCAGCTCTTCAACCAAATTCTGTTTCATTTTCATTTGCATTTGCTTTACTGCAGGTCACTGGCAGAAATTAGGACTGTATGTAGAAAAAGCAAGTCAGTATTCCCTGAATATTATGATAATAATATAATAATAATAATAATAATAATAATTCCCTGTATTCCCTGAAAAACTGAATATGATAGTCTACTGAGAAAAGAATATGAAGACTTGTTTCTGCCTATGTGAAACACTTGCTAAAGACTACAAACATGTGCTGCATGTCTTAGACAAAACATTCTCCAGCCAATTGTGAATAAAGCTTTGGTCCACAAAGGGCTTTTTGACTAGGGGCCAGGCCCTGAGCTCCTGTGCCTGGAGAAAGGTGTTTTTGTCTAGGGGAGAGTCTGGCTGCCCGTGCCTCTCTGCTGGCTGCTTTTCCCATTCTCGGCAGGACGGAAACCTGAGACTTTTATTACGGCTGGTGTGAAGTACTTTTCAGCCCCTTCACTTTTTGCTGTCTGTCCCAGACCGTTGCACTCAAGGGTGAGATCTACACACGTACACAGACCCCACCCTAGACGTCCACGTGCCTGCATTTGCATGAGACACACGTGGACGTTCAGGTAAATGGTGCTTGACACATCCTCTTCTGCACGTGTTTGTGCACACAGTCGCACACTGGTATTATTGTGAGGAAGGCCACCAGAAGAGATGGTCAAAGCATCAATCCTGATTTTGACTGAGGGTTCTAACATAATGACACATCAGAGCACCAAGCTGCACCCTGGGCTTGTGAGGCATCTCAGTATGCAGGGAGTGCTGTCTTCTAAGGATAGCCCAAAGGCTTAAAGCCATAGTAGCAAGATGCCTTCTGCTACACTTTACCAGCATGCTCTCTGTCAGACCCAGGGGTGCCTGAAGCCAATGAAAGAAGAACTGCAAAGGTCCCATAACATATATGGTGTACATGAGCAATAACCACAACAACCATTTAGGGAAGGGAAACCTTTGGTGCCACAATCACCAGCTGTCCAGTGTACAGGGTACATTCTTCAGTCCTTGTCAGCTGCTACTGCAACAGCTGTGGAGCACAAAGGGGTTTCTGTTTGAACCTGGACCTCCCCCTGCCAGCTCTCTCTTCTGCTATGCCATTTTACCTGAATGCGTCAAATATGGGTCTCATGTTATAATTAGGCACACAACATTTGCAAAAAGCTAAGATAAGGTCTTCCAGATTTGGACTTAGGACGTATAAACAAATCCACCACACAGGCGATCTCGTCACCAGTTTTCCTCAGATTTACACATTTGTTGCAGGCTGGTTGTTTAACTACGCAAATGTCACGATACAGTATTTTTGCTTTAAGCTATGCCTGAATATTTTATTTAGAGACAAATGCACTTCTATGCATCTCCTTTCTCTAAAACCAAACAAGCACTCCTGAGGTTCCACATAAATTTCACCAAACATGCAGCCATCATCATAAAGTAGAAAAACAATAAGATGTACCTGCTATAATGGGCTGTTACTGTACAGAACTGTTACTGGAGACTAACCGACCGAACAAAAGTGAATAATTTGACAAATGCGGGAACTGTGGATGAACCCAAGCCACACGAGGCAAAGACTGAGAAGGCAGATGCCGGGCACAGTGCTGCCCCCTGATGTCGCAATCGTACTCTCGGCTAGAACAGGTTAAACCAGGACTTCGTGACTCACGGCAGGTATTAACACCTCTCGTTATAGCAGGAACTCGGAAACTGGGAGCTCAAATACCAGGAATTAGGTATATTTGGGTTAATATTAATGGAAACATAGTGGAAAACAGGGCAGCATGGTGCAATGAGTCGCGAAGCTGCCTCAATGTGCCGGGCACGAGGTTAAATCCACCTCAGTCTGTGTGGAGTTTGCCCCATGTCCGTGTGGATTTCACCCATGTGCTCCGGTTTCCTCCCACAGTCTCAGGACATGAGTTTCAGATTAATTGATCAAATTTCAAATGATGTGTGAATGTGTGCTTGATCACTCTTTGATAGACTGGCATCCCACCATAGCTTAGCACCCTTAGGTTTTCAGATAGGCTGCAGACTGCCGTGATCCTGCTCAGGATTAAATGTTCAACAATAATGGATGAAAAAACATCATGTGTTCTGCTTTGAAAAAATATTACCGATATTTTAACTGTAACATGTAAGGATCTCTCCAGCATAAAATCAAATCACAAATATGGGATGTAATAACTTTTACTGCTCATATAACAGAATAGTGCTCCTGATATCTGCAGACTTACATTTTATTAGTGTAGTAATTCTGTAGCGCCACCATCTGGATGTGAATTTTAAAAATCAAATTATTTTTAATAACTTCTGATAATAAACACACACATTCTTTTGAAAATGCACCGTTGAGGAAAGGACATGAGCACTGTCGCGGTCAAAGTCTTGGACATGTAGCTTGACACCTGCTAGACCGTGTTATTAATAATCAGGGGTTTTATTTTAAGACTTAAATACAACTTGTTTGGGCAAAAAGGTGAGAAAGTTCTATATACATTTCTTGTCCTGCTTGTGCACATAAATCCACCTTTAAATATTGTTTTTAAAAAAGTACTATTAGCTACAAATAGTAGATTAGTATGATCTAGTGGAAACCACTTGTGTGACAAGCATGGATTAGAGGTCACAATCATAACTGATCAATTTGTTTCAGAATTCCACCAAGGTGGAATAAACGTCACCAAGGTTGTTAAATGTGTATCCATCATTTGCATTATTATTATTACCACAAAACAACAACGATATAGGGATATACAACAGTCACTGAAAAGGGCACGTTTCACTTCACTGTTTGCCTGACACAGAAAGGAGGAGAGACTTTATCTGACATCAAAAGCAGTTTCCTTTCATAATTCTGCAACTATCTACAACCAGACAATGCATCTGTCAATTACCTGGACACATATGCACCGTCACTGTATTCATGAGAATGTTGTCCAGTGCACTTAAAAGCCTGAAAGAGACATGTCCCAAACTTTGCAGTGCTTCTGCCCTGACACATTAACAACACGAAACTAAACAAAGCGTAAACAAGTGTATGCAGAACTCGATGCCGTCACTCAGCTGGTCTCTGGAAACTCTTTTTTCCCCCATGTGTTATCTATGCAGCACATGCTACTAAATCTAATGCTAAATAAATGCTAAATAACTACATTGCTAAAAGTCCACCTTTTCCACACACCTTCACAGACAGTCCAGTCTGTGCTCAGGGCTGCTTTCCAAGATTGTGTTCATCATCCCCAGGGTTCCAGAGTTTACCTGCCAGCAGCTGGTGGACTACATCTTCCCTTGCCAGCTCAGTTCAGTCATCTATCTGGCACAGCAGGAGCCACTGCCTTCCGGCACTATGTGCTGAGCGCAGGTGCCACCTTTGAGAAATGACACAACCTGCTTAGGGATGAGGAAAGCAATGAGAAGGATCACCTCTCACATGGCTGAGCTGACAGTGCAGACATGTCCTCCAGATGCACAGAATGCTGTTGGCATGTCCATCACCAGCCAGCCACTCATAGCTGCAGTTATAAGTGTGGAGATACCATTATGTCGCATTTTTAACACCTGTGCCTTAGAGGGCATTTGAAATGATTTGAATATGTAATCTCAGCGTCCTCCTCACAGTTAGCAGTAAAATACATTAAATATTTTCAGAATGCAGCGTTAAATGTTTTTTATATGGGAAGTTTCTCACAGTACAAACTGTAGATCTTAACCAATGATTTTTTTTTAGCTTGTTTGAGTTTCGGAGGGGTCGAGCGAAACTTTATAAAGAGAAGTGAAACAATTCAAAACCATATCAGATTTAACAAGAATGTGTGCCACAGGACACTCAAGAGTTCATGTGAGGAGGAACTTCTCTCAGCTTTTACCTTTTTTGCGTTACTAGAAGGCCGCTCTTCTGTACAGGTTGCGTGTCATTCCAACGAGCTGTTGTATGTTTTATAGCACATGAGCACCTGTTTTAACTCTCCTTGAAGGATTAGAGAAACCAGCTAAGGATGTTCAAATAGATTTATGTGGCAGCAAGGTTAAAATATACTGGTATGGTGGTGTCCAACAAAGATCCAGTTAGGCTGCTAAGACTGCGTTAACTTTGAACATTTAACTTCAAAATAAACACAGCTCTTAATAATTTAATATGCACACTTTATATTTTACTTGTATATACGGTATGCAGATTAATCTTATTATTTTCACCTCCTGCCACTAAAATATTACGAATTTATAAAAACTGAAGTACAGTTATTATCTGTTTATCACACGGGGAAAAAAAACATTGCACTTCCTTTTTTTCCAGTTTCGGCGGTGCAAAAAAAACTCGATGCTTCTATTTTACTGGACTGGAGTTATATTTTCGTTCCAGAAATGCTCGCATATTTTGCGAATATTGAACAAATAGGAAAAGTGATTTCGTTTATTCGAAATTAGGAAAATTCTTCACTATTTAGCGGTTTCGAGCGCCACAGCAGCCGTAAGGCGCGAGAGCGAGGTCCGCCGTAGCGGCGCGTGGGGGACCAGGAATGACCTATGAGGGACTCCCATTGGCTGTCTCGCCGGCTCGCGCTCCGCCCCAGTCCTCGCCCCAGCGGCCCTCTGCCTGCGAAAAGCCCACGCCGCGGGAAGCAACAGCACGTGAAGAGGCCAAGGACTCGAAAACGCGTTCCCGATTGGCTGGCTGGTGCGCATGCGCAGCCGCGCTGTGTTATCCGGCGTCCGAGTCAGCTGCTGAGGGGCGGAGACGGCGGCTTGGACTGGGGAGAGTTTCCGCGGGGGGTCCGTCTCCGCTCGGCCGCCCGGACAAGCTGGATCGAGGGGAACATGTTACACACAAGCCGATCGGCGGCAAATCACAGGACCCCCCTCCGTAGACCTGCCACAAATATATACTGAACACCGCGCCTGGAAAGACGAGTGCTGCTCGTTCTACTAGCCTGTTAGCATTCCTACTTTATCGAAAACAAGTACGTATAAATTTGTTTGTTTTATGTTGCCTACGTAATGACAGTAGTTTATTGTGTGTCGTTTTCTCTGAAGGCGGTCGAGCTGTAGTTTCAAAACTGGAACGTGGTGCTGCTTCAATAAAAAAGCGAATGGAGACGAGACAAGAGTCAAGACCGCTGCTGGTAGCGGAGGAGTCCGGGGCGGTGGGACAGAAGTCGGAGGAGGACGCGTACCTGGAGTGAGTACACACACACACACACACACACACACACACACACACACACACACACACACACACACCAGAGTGTCTTTTCCTGTGAATGATCATCACTCCAGGGCAAGAACATCGATCCGGCGCTGTGATACACAGTACTTGCTCATGTAACCCTTTGTGGTTCCAGTGTCACTGACAACTTCTCTGCATCTGAATCATCTCCATCACTGCTGCGGTGTCTAGTCGTCCAGCAAGCAGAGTGTGGTTTAGGACTAAATTCCGAAGGTTGCTGATTCGAATCCCACTCCTGTTGTAGGAACTGGTGCAGTGAGAATTCCCTCATGGGAATAATGGGAATATCTTTTTAAAGTTATCTGGCATTTTAATTCGACAGGTGTCAGAAAAATAGAGATTAATAGTTGGGCTTTTATTGCTCTTAATAGTACTTAGTGTTTGCAGCATTGAGGCAGAGATGTTGGAATTAATTTTTTTCTACTGTTTGTTTTTTTTGTTGGAGTGTCAACAAGGGGGCACAATAAGGCTTACATTGGTTTATTGCAGCCCTCACCAGATTCTTCAGATTCTTCTTTTCACTCTTTTTACACTCCCCAAAGCTCAACTACTTGAACAAAAATCTGAATTAATGGAATTTAGCAGTAGCTGAGATACTTTCTGCAAGCTTCCTGCCTAATACAGCCTGTATCACAGGTAAAGAAAATGTGTAAAGTAATTTAATGGAATGCAGAGTGAACATTAAGGAATAAAAAAGTAAGCACACTGTCTAAGGGTTGAGCTGAGTGTTGGCGAAAGACTGCTGGTGGAAGGCTTTGGGGAGAATAGAAGTTTACAAACCCGACAGCAACGCCTGTACAGCGTGAATAAGATCACTACAGCATTTTTTGAGACAGTCCTCTGTTTAACCTTGCTACATATGGAGAAATGTGACATAATCATAATACTTTTCTGTTTTTGATGACCTAACTTATTTAGTTAAATAAGTTACTAAACTGTAATATGAGACAGGTTTGTCCGATATTTAAAATTTCATAGCTCGTGTTGGGACTCATATTTTACTGTTAGGGCTCATAAACTCTATTCTGCCATTTTATGTACTTTCCTTTTCTCAGATGATCATCATAAAATTTTAACTGTGCTACTTGATTTTATGTTAGGAGCAAAGTGTGTTCTTAAGACCATACATACATACTGTATTAAATAAAGCCTGCAACTCCGTATTGGCCTTTACAGCCTTGTAGTGCCTGCAAGGTTTTTTCTCCTCCAAAACAGAAAATTTATGTTCACAAAGATCAAGTCTCTAGTTTTAGTAATTTGCTTTGAATTGTTTGCTTGACGCTAACAGTTTATTGAAATATCATGTTGTGGATGATCTGCTGAAACAAAGTGCTGAGATTTATGATCCTCTCCTGTGTGTCCTTTTCTACCTCAGTAAGGTCAAGAATAGGAAGCTGTATTTGGCCACCTTCGCAGCAGTGCTGGGTCCCTTGAGCTTCGGGTTTGTCCTGGGTTACAGCTCCCCAGCCATCCCGGACCTGAGCCGGATCAGCGATCTCCGACTGAGGCTGAACCCCACTGAGGCCTCCTGGTTCGGGGTGTGTTTCCACCCTCGCCTAAGTAGTAAGGAAGGGTGTTTGGACATGATGGAAAGCATTTGTGTTGCTCTGTGTTTATTTTGCAGTCTGTGGTGACAGTGGGTGCTGCGCTTGGTGGTGTATTGGGCGGCTGGGTTGTGGACAAAATTGGACGGAAGCTGAGTCTCATGCTGTGCTCCATGCCCTTCATCTTTGGTTTTACCATCATCATCGCTGCCCAGAATGTCTGGATGCTCTATCTTGGGAGGGTACTGACTGGACTGGCCAGCGGTGTGACTTCACTCACAGTACCTGTATGTGCAGTTCTGTTGATGCTCATAGCAAAAAAAGTCTTGATGAGAATAATTCTTTATTTTTTTTAATTACTTTCCTGAGAACACTTATTAAAGCTCAGATGTTAAAATTAAAAATTACCTATTTATTTAGTTACCATAAGTCCAGTGATTAAACCATCTTTTTGCATTTAAGAAATTTCTCACCTGTTGCGTTCGTGTCTTAACACCAAACTTCCAGCAGGGTTTCTTCTCTCGTCCTATGCGGATTCCATAGTTATCCTGGTTCTTTCTGACTTATCCTCCTATTGCAGTTGTATATCTCTGAGACGGCCCATCAGCGCATTCGAGGAACCTTGGGCTCTTGCGTACAGCTTATGGTGGTGCTGGGGATCATGGGATCTTACGTAGCAGGTATTGAAATCGCGCTGTTCACTCTGCTGCATGGAGCATGTCATTTTTTAAAAATAAAATTAATCTTTCAAACACAAGAAAGTGTTGTGTCCTGACAACTAACTTTGCTACTGCGTGTGTGTGTGTGTGTGTGTGTCGTTGCCCCTTTGACAATATATAGTAGTAACTGCAGGTTCTAAAGGGTTGCTTTAGAAATATAAATTAACCGATGTAAAGTTGTTGCAGTTAATGCTTATGGAAAAAAGGCTGCCACTATTAAGGGTTTATCCTTTTTCTGAGTTGATGTAAATGCACAGAACAGTCAGGAAAGTGCACAGTCCACATCCCATGGTTTCTGTGTGTGAATATGGTGAATGACTCCCCCCTTCTGCTGTCACTGAAGTCTTTGTTATCTGAACAGAACCTGCTCACAAATGTGCCATACTTTGCTTAATCTTGTTGAAAATAAGAAATCAAATTTACAACAAATAAGGGCTCTTTGACTCGATTGGCTGTAATGAGGTTTAGAAAGGTTTCTGTGCGGACTGGGGATGTCAGCTGAGGACTGCATTTTTGGATAAAAGTTAAATTGTACTGAACAATTATTGTCTCTCTTGACCATCCCTGCATTTTCCTGGCTCAGGTCTGGTGCTCGACTGGCGTTGGCTAGCGGTGACCTGCTCAGTGCCACCCACAGCCATGTTGCTCTTCATGTGCTTCATGCCAGAAACGCCGCGGTTCCTTCTGTCTCAGGGTAAGCGGCGAGAAGCTGAAGAGGCACTACGCTTCCTGAGGGGCCCAGAAGCCCCAGTGGAGTGGGAGTGCGCCCAGATAGAGGGCACTTCTTGGGCACAGGTGAGAGGGTGCCACCCCGCTTAGTTTAATTCTGCACAGACAAGCGGTATGTGATGCTCCTCTGCATTCTTTTACTCAGGTAGGTCCCTAGTCACCAATTGGGGCTATAGTTTTCTAACCTAACTCTAACCCCAGAACAAAGTAGGTTTTGGTATTTTATTACTAATGGTTAATTTATTTAAATGTACATGAGTTTAATGTGTAACATTTGTTATTTTAAAGAACTGGAATACCGATGCCTTTACCCCTTTAACTAAAAAAAGACACTCATTGTCAGGTGCTTCTTTTTAAAAAAAAAATATCAATAATTTATTAAATGCCTACACTAAGTCAAGTGTCTGCACAGGAATTACAGATAGTTTATAAACCTTTGTCTACCAACACTCACTCTGCGCAGTCATGTTATGTAACGGACGTCATTTCACATTTAAGCATATATGTACAGAAATGTCGAGTGTTGGAGATTAACTCTGTTAGTGTCTCTGTATGTATGAGGACTTCCAGGTGTGGTTGAGTTTGTGCCATTGCTCTCCATGTTTTGGCAGGATAGTCACTTTCAGCTGTCAGACCTCCGGGATCCTGGAATCTACAAGCCTCTCGCTGTGGGCGTTCTGATGATGCTCTTCCAGCAGCTCACTGGCATCAACGCCATCATGTTCTACGCTGAGACAATTTTTGAGGTTGCTAATTTTAAGGTATGAGGACACTAACCACCTTAATGTTACCGCACACCATTTCTGGTGGTGTAATGGCCTATAATATTCAAATATATGCTGACCAAGTGTACAAAGAACCAAGCAGCTGAAAGAAAAGAATTAGTCGTTTGTAAAAATGATTGACGACTTCTTGGGTTAAGAAGCGCATTTTCATTTTACCTTTCTTCTGCAGGTCTTTATTATTACTGGTTTTTAATCTTTTAATATTTAGTACATTTGAGGGAGAATCCCTGTGTTTTTGTTTTTATTTGTGTGTAAAACTGAGTAAATCGGCCGTGAGAGCAAACAGACGTTTCTTTTTCATGCGGCTCGTAATGGATCAGAGTTGGTGGTTTTAAAGCAGTATAAGACTGAGCTACATTACTGACTTAAGTATTATGAAGTGAACTATGAACCAACTGACAGTGGTGCCTCCCACTGTGTCACAGGTCTCGTGGGGTTGGGCATGTGGTAAATTTAATCTTGTAAAGGGAGTAGTTTTCCTGGTGTTTATTGGAGTAAGACTCTGCTGAACTTCCCTGGATAAACTTTGTAAATCCAGAGCCTAAGAAGTGGATCAGCTTCTTTGCAGTGCTGCAGCATTAGAAGAAGAGGGGCTTTATTTGTATAAAAAAAAAAAACTAACTGAGCATCTTAGTAATGAATTTCTCTCTTTCTGCACCCTCCTGTTCTATAACAGGTGGTGTGCAAGAGACATGCACAAGGTCAGTGATCAGTTAGAAGGTCATGCAGAACTTTCAGGGAAATCCAGGAGTTAAATTATGGAAGTTTGATGCCCTTGGGAATTAAGCTGTTTGGGGGAGAGTTTGTCATGGTTCACACTTGGTGCAGGTGTGTGTTAGGGCAACAGATGAGAGTGCCTGTATAACAATGAATGCTCTATGGTCTCAACCAGAGGTTTTAGCCTGCATACCCGAAGGGAGGCAGCAGGTGGCACAGTGGTTAGAACTGCTGCCCCATAACGTGTCGTTTTTCAGAATGGCGACGTGGCAACGGTGATAGTGGCAGCATTCCAGGTGGTCTTCACAGCCCTGGCAGCAATGGTTATGGATCGAGCTGGAAGGAAAGTCCTACTTGTGGTGTCAGGTGCCTGTCCCGTGACAAACAACACAGAGACCACGCAGACATTGCAGCACATTATAGCTCTGCTAATCTGTCCTCAATTCCTGGAAGTTTGCGTGTCTGTAACTCACTTTTTTCCCCTGACCCAATTAGCAGTTAATCTTCTTTACTTCTTATATTTCTCCATGATATCACATTTAGAAATGCTGGGTGTTAAGGAACATGAAACCGGTCTTCGAATATGAGTTTCTGTTGGTATCAGTGTGCCCTGTTACAGCTCTCTTAGTTTTTAACCTTAATGTTAAAATTTGAAAAGCACTTTGTTTTTTATTGTTTGTGTTCTTTAGATCAGTTGTGCTTTTGGAGCGTTGTGACTTTTTGAAAGCTTTTAGATAGCTGTTTTTTTTTTTCTAGACAGCTTCTTGTTGTATTCCACTGATCTGTAATGTGAAAAATTTTAATACAAAATGGAAGTTTATTATGGGGGGGGTAATGCATATAACTTCTCAGCAGCTACTTCCCTTTCTCTCAGACACATTATGAATGTTAATGAATTCAGACAACCGCTTTTCCAGGAATTTTGAACAATACCTGGGAAAAAAAAAAAAAATCAGCTTTGAAAAGTGATTTTAGGGTAAATTTTTAAAAAATTTCTGATTACCGAAATATACGCTGGCTTCTGAAAAGCATACGACACTGCTGTGGAAGGCCTTTAAAAGCATTTCAGACTAATAGCAGCATGTCTTGTACATTAACATGTGGAGATGATACTATATTACTTAGCTGTTAAATGTATCTTATCTGTGTTGCTTTTTTATATTGTTTGTCAAATATTCTTAATATGATCTAATATTTATTTAACTCTTAAACTTTACTGGCCATAGTTTTGCAAGGATTTTTTTTAGACAAATAATACACAGCAAAAGTGAACTTTCTTTCAGTTACACGTCCTCCTTTCTGCTGCCCAGGAGTTGCCATGACCGTCAGCACAGCGGTCTTCGGTGTCTACTTCCGGCTCAGCAGCCCAACGCCAACCAACTCGTCTGGCCTTGAGTTCGGGTCCCTGGGCCCAGCACTGTACGACACCCAGCTGGATTTGTCCTGGCTTGCTTTGGCTAGCATGGGCGTCTTCATCGCAGGTGAGGCTTAGGTACCCAGTCGTCCTCTTTTTGGTACGTATGTTGCACTGGCGCCCTGTAAAAAGTTATGATAATGAGGACTGTTTTAGTGTGCCCTTAAGCTATCATTAACCATAATGTCGCAAAATATAACCATTTTACCATTAACTATTCCCACTAGTTGCTGTTATATTTCAGAGTTTCTGTCGTGTTATAGTTTGTGTAAATGCTGCAGATGAATATTTAGATACCTATTATTCTGCTTGTACCTTCTGTGTGATACTTACCCATTCCTCTCACACTTTACCACGAGCACTTGTTATACCATTTGAAGCTCTTATTTCTGTTCATTGTCTAGTTATTTTAAGCTAATTATAAACACCAGCTAATGTTCATGACTCAGTTGAGATGTGAGACATGATACTGACATCAGCCTCGTGCTGTCAAAATAGAAGTTCTGTAGTAGTGAAATATCTGGGTGTCTCTGTCTTTCTCCGTCTATTCATCCATAAATGCCTTAATGCTTTTTTCCTTCAAAATCAGGCTTTGCCCTGGGCTGGGGCCCTACTCCTTGGCTGGTGATGTCAGAGATTTTCCCCACGCCTGTGCGGGGATTAGCCAGTGCTGTCTGTGTCCTGACCAACTGGAGCACAGCTTTCCTTGTCACCAAGACCTTCCAGGACCTCATGGTGAGGAGCAGAGCCATCAAACTGAGCATGGACTATATTGGAAAGTCAGTAACCTAGAGGGAGAAGTGTAAGATAATGAATGTTGTCTTGCAGGATCTTTTGAGCAGCGCTGGGACTTTCTGGCTCTTCTCAGCACTCTGTGCCCTCAATGTGTTCTTCACCATCTTCTGTGTCCCAGAGACTAAAGGCAAGACCCTGGAACAGATCCAGGCTCATTTCAAACAGACAAGATAGACTCCTCCTCTTCTGGAGTACAAAACAGACCTCAGTTCCAGTTTGAAACAATAGGTTATTATCCAGTTTGTTGTTTCATTCTTACCGATAGGTGATCACTATGTTTAATTTTGTGGTTTGGAGCTCCAGTTTTCCGTTGCAACTCCGCGGTCTGAATGGGAGCTCTTTGACCCTCCTGACCTGTTGGTCACTGTACGCTCATCCCATATCAGTGTACTGTCTCTGTATGTTGATCTTGAGTGCGTTTTTGTGCCGGAGAAGGACTTATGCTTCCGGTAACCTGGATGCTGTACCCGGTTGCTATCTGGGTTCTGCCTCAAATACTGTAGGTCATCAGAAAAAAACCCTGAATTACAGCACAAGTGCCTTATGAGATGGAAACCTGACCAGCACTTGTGGGAGGGGAAGAAGTACAAATGATGATTTGGCCTTGCTGATGCTCAAGTGATTCTAGGGAGTAGAAAAAAATGGTTTAGTTACTGTTTGTACTATTTTGTATTGATGCCCAATCAAATAAATGTAAAAAGTGTGTGTTGTGTGTACAAATACCTTTTTTACCCTTGTGATCTGCTTCAATGAGTAATTGCAGCCATATACGGTATATAAGGTAAAAGATCCTCATTTCAACAGCTGCTTTTCCCCAATTTGCTTTGAATCTCCGTGTTTGTCTCCTAAATCCCTTCAGCTTTGTACAACGGCTGTGAATCTGCTGAGCTTCTCTCTCTGACAGTGAATTAAACATTTTCTCTGGCCCTGTTTTGTGCTGTGCTTTACAAGCATAGTCACAAAAAACTTCTCTGCAGAGAATGAGTAAGAGGTTTAAAACCTGCTTATTCTGCATGTTAATGGAATCTTGTATAAACATGGTGTCCTTTTAACACTTGTGGAATAGTATTATCCCACGTAAAGTATTTTAGAATGTGGTGCTGATGAACAAGTGTGAACAGAATCCCTTTGTTTGTAGCTGTAAGGTTTTCAGAATGTCATTTGTCATTAAAATGTTCAGATGTTGCCAGCAGGAACGTGGGTTGAGTGTAAACCTGAAATGCACAGCCCGGGAAAAGCGCTAAACCGTGATCCACTAATAACACAAAGACTTACAGCTGGATAAGTCGATGTCTTCATGTGGGGTCACCCGATTGGCGGAACAGTCAGAGGTGAGTATGTCATCTGTGAAACTGCATACCAAGAGTACAGCTTAGGTCCTACACTTTAGTTCAACTTTAATCTGTGCCCGGTATCATTATTACACCCTTAAGTGTGTGATTCTTAAGGTTTTTCAGACTTATTCGGAAACCCGCAATGATGTAACTCGCCATGTCCATCAGAGTCCGGGAGTAACAGCTCTGTCTTTCTCCAGGCTTCTCTGCTGACAGGACTTCTAAGTGGGTCTGTAGTGACTCAGTGGACACAAACCCAACAGAGCAACCACATCCTTCCACAGGAGACCACCAGGCAAGTCGCACACGAACTTTTTGGGGTTGATCAAAAGCCAGCGTGAGGCACCCTATGCAACTGCGAACAAAAGCTGTAGCACATGCTCGTATGCGTCAGTGTTTTCATTCCAGTCCAGTGACCTCATGGACCACCACTGGCACATTGTGGCATGTCCACGCTTTCTGTACTAGTTTCATTTAGCGACCGGTTTTTCTGTTTTCAGCTGGCTGGATGAAATGGTACGGCTCCTGCTTCTCAGTTGGGGTTGTGTACTGAGTGACTCCTGTATCCACCAAGTCATACTTGTGGTCACTAGACACATTTGGACCACCCCCCCCCCCCAACATTTATTAGCTGTAAGAAAGTTTTAAAATGTATTCTTAACTGCTGAGTTGTTTTTCAGGTTTTAAGAGCAGACAACGTAGGTTTCTAACTAGTTTTTTTCAAACATCTGCTGGAAATTGTGCACTGATTCAGAAGCATGTCATCGCCCTTAGTCTAAGGTACAAGTTTTGTTTGTGTTTGGTTATTTATTTTCTATGATCAAATTGTGAGCAACAGAAGTGTATTTGAAGTGTTATATAATATCCAGATTAGAAAAACTATGCTGCTATTTAATATGTTTATTTTAAGTTGATTTAAGACATTTCTTGAAGAGAACTGGTCACATCCCAGTTCTGTCACTGGAGGCTTTTGCACGTCTCGGCGCTGCAGTTTCCGCTAACAGTTAAATGTAAGAAATGGGTGGTTGGTTTGACTAACCTCACTCGACCCACATGAGCATGTGACCAGCAGAGGGCACTTTTGGATTGAAGTTCTGTTGCCCTTTACCTCCGGTGTCACTTTTCTGGTCACCTGGATCTCATAGTTTGTTGTGTGTTCTTCACATTTCAGCTTCAAAACCCAGTTTTGCCAAATTGGGAGGGGGGATCTGCATATATATCGTTTCAATAAATCACATTTGTTGTACTGTTAAAATTAGATGTAGACATTTAAGCTCCTCACATGAAAGACCACAGTCTGCCAGGAATAATAATAATAATGATGATGATGATGATGATGATGATGAATTGTTTGTTTGTTTGGTTTTTTTCCAGGGCAACTTAGAGTGCCCAGTGTGTGTAGTTCGGTACATAAAGTTATTTGTACGTCGCTTCAGATAAATCATTCGCTGTACAGCTGACACCTTTTTCTGTTAATTTCTCATAAGCACTGGCCAAATTTGAGACCGTAAATTATCACCCTAAACCAAGATATTCACCCGCAGTGACCGACAGCTGACAATAGCAAATCAGATCCACATAATAAAGCCGTAGACGCGACTATCTTAACTGTTTAGGGAAATGCTAACAGCAGGCTATGAAATTCACCATGTCAGATGATGCTGAAGGTCACTAATAGTCTGCAGTCCCAGTGACTTAACTAAATGCAAAAAATTTAATAGCAGTGAGGGTGATGTGTAATGGAATAAATGTGCATTTTGTTTTTACTATTGTACTTGAGTAAATGTAACTCATTAAACACAAAAAACTGGACTCTGGAACTTGTCCCCGCTGGAATTGGACCCCAGAGACATGTGATTGTGTGCCTTTGGACTGTAGAAACCAAAGGGCTTTTTTTGGCTTATTACACTAACAATGTTTTGGTTGTGTGCCGATAGCAGTGGCGTGAATTTGTAATGTGCAGCGTTGTTTTGCACTGTGCCGCGTGTTTGCGAGGGCAAATAGAAACCTGCAAATAGAGTTAACGTCTCGGTTCTTTTGGAAGAATTTTCTGTAGCTGTGTTTTTCCCCCCCCGTTTTTTCTGTCTGTGACGGGCAGGTCCCTGTGCCCAGAGGGCTGACCCTCAACCACGACGCTTATCTTCTAAATATTTTTGGGCGGGTCCTGGAAGCCAAGGTATAAAGACTTGAATCCTGGGACAGTTTCTGCAGTTTGCTTTGAACTCTGCTTTTTCCTCTGCTCCTGAATCCATTTTTGAGACAGTGAGTTAGCGGGGATCTGCTCTCTCTGGGACAATGAAGCTCGCCCTCGTGTTGTTTCCTCTGACCGTGATCCACGTTTACTGCGTCAGCCCCGACGTGAAGCCGCAGGACGATTTTGATGTGCAGAAGGTGAGTCTAACGGTTTTCAAAACCACTGCGTTTTTCCAGGTTTCAATAGAGCAGAGGGGAGTGTGTTTACATTTCTTCAGTGAAATTAAAAAATGGGAACTATTGAAAATATTCCAGATTTCAAAATGTTATAGTTTTAGGTTCTTTAACAACATAATATCTGAATACTTTTATTCAGAGGATGGGTGATCGGTGAGCATTTAAGAACCTTAGGGCACAGTAAAAGAAACAAATCCTTTTAATTTAAATAAATTGTCTGTGAATTTTAAAACTTTTCTTGCATTTGTTCTGCAGAATCGGTTTGTTGTCCATGTCACTACGCTGTGTGTCTTGCGCAGTTTGCAGGAAAGTGGTACCGTGTGGCTGTGGCCTATAATTCCCCTACATTTGCCAGCTACAAAGATAAGATACGGATGTCCGTGATGCTCCTGACCCCACAGGAAAATGGAGATGTTAACGCCACCATATGGAAGCAGAAGTACGTCACCCTTGCGTGTTGCCCGCAGAAACTCGGAATCACCTGATACACACAGCAAAGACCAACCCAGACTCTGCTTGAATAACCCGAACGTGTGCTTACGCGCAGGTCGTCCGGCTGCCGCAACAAAACCCTCACGTACAAGACGACTGCAGTCCCTGGAAAGTTTACCTATTTCTCCAGCTGTGAGTGTAAGGCAGTGCAGGGTGGGACGTGGAGATGGTGATATTTTTCACATGGGGGAGGCCTGGGTGCAACGAAATGGCTTTACTGAAGACCACAGGAAATGGAGCTATTTAATGGAAGAAAGAATTGGCTCCATTACCCTTTGGCTCTTTGTTGCAAGTGTAACTTGTCCGTCTTTTCTGTTCAGACCATCAAAAAGCAAAGGAAATAATTGTGGCAGAAACTGATTATAACGAATATGCCGTCGTGGTGAAATACAAAGTCTCGACCAAAGAATTCCCCCACCTGTCTCTTTATGGTGAGCTGCTCAGACCCCCGAGAGGAAACTGAAGTTGTGTTTCCGTGCAAGAAATGCAAATTGATTTCAGATGTACATTTTAAACTGTATGCCTTCTGCTGACAATAAAGGATGTTTGCGTGTCAGAAATTATTTACTCCACAGACACGTTTTGTTTTATAGTCACCCTCCGCATTTCTCGCTGCAGGTCGCGCAGAGAAGCCGAGACCAGAACTGATGGAGAAATTCAAGGAGTTTTCTTTGTCCCAGGGCCTTCCAAAGGAGCTTGTCCTGGTCCTACCCCCTGCTCGTGAGTGGGACAATATACACACACACACACCCCCCCCACCATGAATAGATGTCCCACTTAGAGAACACTGGCTACATTGATATGTAAAATCCATGATGCTCAGTACATGTTGCAGGTTCGGTAAACTGATTGTGCACGAATTCCGCAACAAATTTTATTGCTTAAACTGTGTTCAGAATTGCATTGCCTTTGTTTGCATTACTGCTGGGTATTGATATAAATGTGCACTTCTTAACTGTCCTTCTGAATTTTCTTTCAACAGAAGACTGCCTTCCAGACAGCGTCTAAGTAAGAAGGGAGTACATAAGAATAATGCCGATATTCACATCTTTTCACCTGTTTCCCGCGGTGGATAAAATACGTGCGTCGACTAACCTGCATTGCAGCAGCAGACCCAGCTGTTATATTCCCCAAATCTGCTTATTACAGTCGACTGTAATGTTTAGGCCTCCTTTCCCACTCGCTCACCTTAAGGGGAGCTGATATCCTCTCCTACTGGATGAAGATTCAGACTGATGATCTTTTATTCACACAAACATTAAGTTTAATAGGCTTCTGTAAGCATCTACTTGTTTAAGATGAAATGTACACATTAGTGTATCTAGAGTAAAGTATTTGCTCAGCAAATAAATAGAGAATAAGTAAGATTTCATTGTTTATACCTTTCTAAGCTTCAATGAGCCCACCTGTTCCTCAGTGGCACTCCTTCCTAAATCAGTTAACTGTTTTTCAGTCTGCAGTCAGTGTCTGGATGTAACTGCTTTGTCTGTCGGTGGGTTTCTCTACTTACAGGGCTTCAAACTGGACCTGGATGAAAACAAGCCAAGCAGCGGAGTCTCGTCTTCCCACTAGAGGCCCACAAATACAAAGTGCAGTTTGGGACTCGGTGAAGGCGATGAAGAGGCTCCCTGCAGTCCTTAATAAAAGCGGTGGCATGAGGTCAGAAGCAGCAGTGCTGAGCGGTGTCTTTATTCCAGCCCGGTGACCTCAGAAGCCGGTACAGCCCAGCCAGAGGCGCAGGTCAGTACGGAAGAATGCTGACCATAGGGTACAAGCAAAGGTTCCCATTAAATTGCTCTAACACTAGGGATTAAGTGGCCAAGTAGAAGATGTGATTTCTTCATGGAACAGCAACCTAGCTGCTCTGCTGGAAACCTTTCCAGACGTCGCTGAAATTAACACGGAGGCAAGTTCAGATTGCTAGCAAGACCAGAATTTATCACCACCTTCAGTATATCTTACTTTTTATAAATGAACAAAGGGTACAGAAAATGAGAACAATTCCCCACATCTGCATTGCTTCAAAAATCCCCCAAAATGCACTGCAATATGTGGTTCATTTTCTAGGGGGAACTACACAGAAAACGCCAAATTTCTAATATAAATAGTAAACATTTAAGATGACAAACCCCAAAACCGTGTTAAATCACAGGTGACGTTGTGGACTTTTTCCAGAGAACGAGTGTCCCAGTTGAAGATGACCATGGAAGGTGCTAGTCACGTTTCTGCTTTGTCGGTACCTGTTGTTACGCTGCGTTAAGGGAGACATGGGAGCTTGATGCCAGTTTGTCTTTCAGTGACAACCCCTGGTTTTCTGCTTGTGTTTAATTCTTCCCTGCACCTCCCTCAACGTCCAGGAATCAAACTGAAGGTTCTGTCACGAAACCTACCTTCACAGGACATTTCTGGGACGTCTCAGCTGCATGTTAAATGAAAGGCCTCCTGAGACACTTTGATGGACTTATTTTGCCAGATTGGGGTTCATCCAACCATTTAACAAAATACTGAGCAAAAGTTTGATCTGTGTTCAGTCTGTGTAAAGTTCACGTTCTTCCTTTGTCTGCGTAGGTATTCTGGTTTCCTCCACAGTCCAAAGACATGTTTCAGGGTGAACTGTGTGTGTGTGTGTGTGTGTGTGTGTGTGTGTGTGTGTGTGTGTGTGTGTGTGTGTGTGTGTGTGTGTGTGTGTGTGTGTGTGTGTGTGNGTGTGTGTGTGTGTGTGTGTGTGTGTGTGTGTGTGTGTGTGTGTGTGTGTGTGTGTGTGTGTGTGTGTGTGTGTGTGTGTGTGTGTGTGGCTTCCCTTTAAATAGCCTCCTATCTCTGACTAACTTGCCACCCTATGCTTTCAGGATGGACTCCAGATCATGGTGGTGGTTCCTAGGACGAGCGGTTATGAATAGAGAGTGAGTGATGGAGAATAATAATAGTCTTCATCGTAATAATAGGGCGAGAATAAGTGATGGCACTTTTGCTTAAGGTTCCTCTCATGCGTCATCTGATGGGCCAGGATTCGTGAAGCTGCCGCAAACACAGTCTCTGTTGTCGGTCAAATCCCAACCTGAAGATGGCAGCATCAGGCAAACACGAAATGTTCTCCTCTGCTTTCCGCCCTCCTCGAGTCCATAGTCTGCCTTCTTCTGACTATTGCTGACACTGGGACTAGGTGTTTGGTCCAATGGAAATAAAATGTCAAAAATCAGAGCGAGAAACCAGCGTGGAGGTACAGGCCAAAAAGTCGATTGCAACCTTTTTCCACTCATCGTGCGCTTTGCGCTGGACACACCTGCCTGGATTTAGGGTGTTTGCCAAATAAATGAAGCTCAGGCTTGTGGGGGAACCTGGGTTGCGGAGCATCCCGGTGGGGTCCAGCAAAAATGACTAAAATGAGTGAACACTTCACATCTCCCGCGCTCCCCGTTGTGTGTCGGGACCGAGCAGGTTGCCGGGTTCCTGCACAAGGAGACGTTCTGCTCCTTATTTGCTGAAGTCACGCACGCGTCCCCCGTGTGTGCAAAGAGCTGTCCCTCCTGCAGGATGCGAGTGGCCCTGTTACAGCAGCACGTTTGTCTCAGGTCGGATGGAAACCAAAAAGACCGAAGCGTGGCCAGCAGACAGCAGGGTTCCCTGGGCCACTACTGAGGCAGGACGATCGCGCGCACATCCCAGATCCCAGCCCAGGAACTTTACGGGGGTCATGTGACATCACACCATTCGATTCTGTGGTCTGAACGCCCAGTTTCCAGCAATGAGGCGTCAGACAGCACCTAAATATGTCCAGACCTGCTGTAGAACGTGACTCGGGTGAAAGGACGGGCCTATTCGCTCTGCTGTGGGTGGAAGTTATGGCCTTATTGCTAAAGGGTGTAAATATAACCTCAGCTGTGACAGTTCTACCTTGAAACCCCGCAAAAAGTTGGCTGGTGAATGAGGTACATACATGTGCAGATTCACGTGTTTTTGCATCAGTCGTCGACTCACGGGGCGATGCTCACTGCTAAAGAAATAGTTATTTGGATACGGGACCTAAAATCAAATCGAAACGTAGCACGATGCAAGACACGTGAAACTTGGAAGAAACAGCAGAGGTTTGTTTATGGTATAAGAGGCTGCTTTTGTTTTAAAGGGTTCTTTGCTTTATTGTACTGGATTATTCGCGTTGAAGGAAAGAGGAAGAATGGACTGTGACAGGGAAAGGAGGGGTTGTTACCTGGTGGCGGGGAGGGGGAGCTAAACAAATACACGGAAAGGAGGGTGTCAGGAACCTTGCAGCATTCCTACACGCAGCACACACTGGAGGCACCAGCAAAGCTCAGCGCACACACACAATACACAAAACAGAGGAACGCCCCCAGGTCAAATACACAAGCTGCAGACATGTACACAGTGGAACATCTCTACCAGAGATAAGAGAAGCCTCAAACAGTGAAGGCAGGGAGGCTGAGAGCCTTGAAGGTACTGCCCCTGCTGAAAGGTTGAGAACGTGTGGGAGCCCACGGGGCCGCGAGATGATGGGTGGGACAAAGCCACACGCTCGCAGATGCAGAGCGATAAGGCTGATGATGTGTGAAGGGCGTCGCTGGTTCACGTCGCACAGACCCGTGAGCTCCGGCTGCTGTTCCGTTCCATCACAGCACGTAGTTGTGCTTGAGGCTGTGGCGGCTTCTGTTTTTATATGGGAGTTGCTCCCATGGTCCAAACACGTGTGTTTCAGGTGAATTAGTCACTGTAAAGCTGTCCATAGCGTTTGACTGTGTGTGGGGCCTCTGGTGGAGGATCTAGTCTCCCAGTCCTGCACCTAGTACCACAGGATGCCCCCCCCCCCCAGACCCCTGTGAGCGTGAGGTTAGAGATGATGAAAGGGCCAGATTACGTGACGCGTCTTTCTCGACGGCACGATATCTGTGCCATAAGTTCCGCTATTTCTTCTGCATCCTTTCAGTTTCTCACGCCGTTTCTTTACTGAACGCCGACTGCTGTACCATTCTCTCTTATATTCATTTACTTTTTTGTACAGCTGTGAGCTTGAAAGCTGCGACTGTGTTTCTCAGCAAAGGAAATCTTCACATCTTTGTGTAAAACCCCAGGAGCTGGTGGCAGAAAAACACGGTTTTGTTTCTAACGCCGCTCATTATTCATCATAACCCACACGTGAATAATGCGAGTTTTCCTCATTGTACTAGTTTATTGCATAAATGAAGGATTTGAGAGCTGACAACCCAAAGAAATACAAAAGCTGGGGTTTGGCCTTTTTTTTTATTAAAAAAAAAAAAAAAAGTAGCATAAATGGCTAGTTATAGGTTGCTGGCTCATAGTTAAAAAATACCTTTAGTCACAGGGAAAAAAAGAGATTTACATTATTTCTAAACAGTTATACATATATTACAAATCACTGCTGATTCATTCTACTGGACCGATAAAATTTTTTACTTTCCAATAAGTTTTCTTTACTCGGCCTGAGCGTCACGTTGCGCAAAGTGTGCGTGTGTGGAGACCCAGGGCGGCGTTTACGTCCCATCCCGCTCTGACAGCATCGGAATGTCTTGCACGGCGCTCGAGGGAGGGCACAACTGCGAACTGCTCACATGCCGTCCCACCCGGCGTCCCTTTCAGCTCCTGTTTTCTTCCCCACCCCCCTCCCAAACTCTCCACTTTCACCCACATCTCCCCCTCATGCTCACCCACACCAGGCTGGTTTACCAATCCCTCATCCCACCGCACCCAGCACCCCTCCCAGAGCCGCACAGGGTTGCATTATGGGAGGAGGTGACAATGTGGAGAATGAGAGTCTCCAGTGAGGTGCTGCTGAATAGGTCCTTTCAATGTGCCCAGCCAAACAGAAAAGCAGCTCCCCTCACACTTCAAACCCAGAGCTTCACTCTGTACAGCTGGGCTTTTATGCTCTGTAATTACTCTCCAAACACACACACACACACACACACACACACACACACAAACATACGAACTTAAACACATTCACAGTTGTCATGACTGCTGTGATCTCCGCTTCTTCACCCAAGGCTGAAGAGGTTGTTGAGGAGTCTCACATTCTACAGATGCCCAAGCAGCTCAGTCCATGTCCTGCGAGGAAGGCAGCCTCGACTCTCCTGTGCCACCATGTCCACCACTACCAACATGTCAGTGATGGGTCTAATCTCACTTCAGCAAAGGCTCTCAGCTTTTTTCGAACTAACATATATATCACATCTCAGGGGTCCAAGTAATAGTCCCAGTACTGGGGCTTAAAACTAAGTCCACGGCGGCCGTTGATTTCACCTGTTCTTTTATATGGGTTCCAAGTGAAGGAGAAAGCAGAACGACTGCAGCTGAGTTACGGTTGGAATAATTTGTAGAGTAACTCAACACCGGGTTCGAAATTGCAGTCCTAAACTGAGAAGCTGTGCCAGTAATGAGAATTTCTACTAATTCTTTTTGCTGTAATACTGGCTTTAACTACCATGTGGTGTCTCCGTGTCTCACTGTACCAGTGATTTAAGGCACATTTAATGACTTTTTTAGGATCTTTGGTATAGAACGTGCAGGGGAATTCCTGAGAAGTTCGCGTGATGCTGCTTAATAATCTCGACACAAAACCAGCAAAGTTCTCTCCTCCGCGTCCCTCGGTGATGAGTTTTCCTGCTCATGAGTGAAGGACACAGACTTTTTTCTTTTTCTGTTGTTCGGCCCGACCGGACACGCTGCGCTGACAGTCGCCTCGGCCGTCCTCTTTACCCCCCACATCACAGCCGTACGGGCCTCCACGCTGGCCTCTGCCCTGCCTCACCGCTCGGGGGGGGTTATTCCTGCGCTCGTATCTCAGACCGTCCTCTACATCGTCCCTGGTCTTTATTCTCCTGGATGCCAGTCTCATAAATGTGTTAGTATCAAATATATATGATTTCTACCACAGTCATTTTACCTGTTAATTTCCTCAACGCTTCCTACCTCCAGCGGCTACAGCAGGACAGTGGTTCTCGTCACGTTTTTTTTCTCCACCTGACAATTTACAAAACACGTCTTTATGGACAGTATTTTTCCAGCTTCTGCTGAAACAACCCCCGCTGCAGCTGTGAAGCGAATAGTCATTTAGTTAAAAAAAAAAAAATCTCCGATCAGAGATTCTGCTGCTCATCTTTGTTCGCCTCCGAGGGGCCCCGTTCGACCGCGTCGATCCTTGATGATTTCAGGAGAGGCACTTCGACAACCTGGTTGGCTGACTTCCCATGAAAAGCTGATCCAGAAGTTCTGAGCAAACTGGTTCAAGTGGGGAAAAATAAATGTCGACTGGCATCGGTCTGCTTGTCGATCGGGATCAGCAAACTATTATTTTTTGAATCTCTGCAGGGAATAAAAGATACTTCAGACGATCACAACATATAGGGGACACACATTTCCGGTGAACAAGTGGAAAGTGACACGTGACTTTGTGCTGCCTGGTCTGTTATACTATAACAATCTGTGTGCTACATGGGGGGTGGGGGACACAAGAAAATGTCCCTGGAATCCAAAGAGCAAGACGTGCAAATGCCAGTAACGCATACAGATGGAAACCGGTCCTCCAAGTGGGAAGTGCAGAGACGGCCATGTGAAGAACAAAGAGATCAGCAGCGCGTCGCCGCAGCGATGTGTCCACCGTCACCGCGCGCCGAGGTGCGGCCTGCGCAACAGGCGTTCCATATGGGCCGTCCTCTCTGCATCGGCAGGCAGATGTCCTGTGAGCATCGTGGCCTCTTCAGGCCAGCAGGTCAGATGAGGCCCCTTTCAGCTGCTAGGCTGCACCAGACCACAAACCCCCTGCCACAAACCTCACGCTCCGAAGCACCCCCCCCTTCCTTCCTCATCCCATACGCCTGCCCCTTGTTTACACCGCTCTGTTTGTCTTCCTTATCTGATCCAACCCCACCTCACCTCTCTTTCTCTCGTTCTTATCCTTCGCCCTGGGGCCCCGAGTCTCCTGCATGTCTCATCGACATGGCAACACAGATTCCGACCGAAGATAAAAGATTTAACGGTTCAACTGGAGCGTGGACAGCGCAAACGGTCAAAACCAGACCCTGACACGGTTCAAATAACGGCTGCCTTTAAAATAAGACGTTTTGTACAAGGAAACACCAACACCCCCCGGGGGGGCCTGTCCGCGTTTATTGCCTGCACACGTATAGATACAATCGTGGGTCGTGTGTGTCGGGGGTGTAAGTTAACGTTTTCGCCACTGTGGGTGTCGGCGCATATGCCGCTTGCAATTTTGCGCCCGCGGTCCGAAGGAGGCGGGTGTCCGTTCCCAGAACGTGTGATGGCACGAGGAGGAAACGGACGCCCCCCCCCCCCCCGCCAGACGCCTGCATTCCCACAGATGCTCTTTCTCCCTGTCTTTCTCTCACACACGTCCACCAAGCTCTGCCGTGCATCTTCCCAGGCCTGGAGGGCAGGGCCAGGGTTACTTTACACACCTCTGTGAAGTTTGCAACCCCCCCCCGCCCCCACTTATTTAATGTTGGGTGTAAAATAGATTTGAATGAAAAAGAAGAGGTCAACCAAGGGGGGGGGGGCAGAAGGAGGTCGGTAAAGGGGTTATGGGGGGGTGCGGATCCTTTTCCTTTTGTGCAACAGGTCTATTGCTGCAGGCTTCTGCCAGTCCGCTGAGTTGTGAGAGTCCCACCCCATCCACCCCCCGCCTGCCCCCCCGAGCTCCCACCCTGCCTGTTCTCGGAGGGCTTCAGCTTTCCCTTCCTCTCGCGTCGCTCTTCTTCCTCGCCTGCCCCTCGGCTCATTAGCATAGCAGCTGCCGAATGTGCGAGATGGGTGGGGTGGGACGGGACGGGACGGGACGGGACGGGGGTGGGACGGCAGTGGTACGGGGGGGCGCTAGGGCTCCAGTCAATGGCAGGCCGTCTGGGACATGAATAGGGCTAAAACCGAGCTGAGCAGCCGGGACAAAAGGGGATGGGATAGAAGAATGAGCCAGTGAATGGGCTGCACAACCCAGAATGGAGCGAAAGAATTAAAGAAAGCAGGAGCAGAGGGCAAGAAAAGAGCGGCCGGGCCACCTGTCTCCCTGTCCCCCTCTCCCTGTCTCTCCACCGTTTTCTCTCCCTTGCAGGCAGAGTCAAATGGACGCCGAAAAAATGTGACAAATTAATATTAGGTCGGATTTTCCATTCGACTCTGCCTGTGACACCCGAGAGACGCTGGAATCGCAGGAATCGAGCCTTTAGTCTGTGGCTCCGGCGAGCATCTCACTTCCTTCAGCTCACGGGGGCAGCGAGATGTTTCAGCATATCTGCGGGAAGCAAGTTGTTCCGTAACTCGCAGAAGGTCTTGCTGCCCAGACCATTCGCCTTGTCCTTTGCTTCCCTTCTTTGGCCAGGGGGTCGCTGCCCGACCCGCGAGGTGCTTTCGGGGGCGGACGTCCTGTTGAGGGGTGAAGCCGTCGCCCCGACGGGACAGCGAGCCCAGGAAGCACGCTGTGAAAGTCTGAAATTCCCGTGGACGTGGTCGAGTTCTCCTGCCCTGCGCTGAAATCCACAGGTTCCTGCCTTAAAAAAAATTGAAATGTTTAGTTCCACCTTTGACTGCAATCCTTTTTCCAGCACGCAGGTGTTGAAAGCGAGGCGGACACGTCCCGCCGACGCGTCAAACCGAAAAGTAAGTACCTCATGTTGGCAGCATGACGAATATCACAATTTATACATTTATTTTCATGCTAATATAACTTTGTTGCTTGTTGTACTGCGATGCAGCCTCGCCTCTTTGCTTCTCTTTCTGTTTCCATCATCTTCCCACGTCATGAACCGAAACGACTGCAGAGGTGAATTAAGTTTAATCCTCTTCCTTCGTTTCTGTTGCTAAGCAACAGCACTTACTTCGTGCTAAATAAACTGAGAGTAGTAACTTTGACTCAAAATTGGCTTTTTCATCTTCTGGACCGCCAGCAATGCTAAAAGACTGATCTGCCAGACTGATAAGTTCCAGGGACTCTTTTCTGGAGGTTTTCAAAAATTCCCTTTCAGTAACTCGACATTTACCCGTCTGACCATCTAGTGTCACCAACCCCTTAATCCCGTTCGGGGGAGCCGCCATCCTGAGCTTAATCTGTGAAACTGCAGCCCGGATTGACCGAGTAACCTGAAACACACATCTTTGGACTGTGGGAGGAAACCAGAGCAGCCAGGTGAAGCTGGATGCAGCTGAAAATTACACTGGGGAACAGCAGCCCAAATCAGCCTTCATTCTAGTCACACAGCTGCCTCTTGAATGGATTTATTAAAGATATAAAAGTCAAGTTATAAAGAGAGTCGCGGAGAGGGCCGGATTTCAGACTGTGACGAAAAAGAGGGGGCGGTTACTTTGCAGATCTTCTTCAACACCAGATATAAGGTGCTACAATAATGTAGTCCCCCAACGTTTTTTTTTTCCAGCATGTTTATACACTACAGCCCACGCATGTCCTGAGTCCATCTCCGTGCTCCACCGGGCCTCGATCGGCCGTGTCCTTCAATGGCTTGTGCAGCGTAGCTCAAATTTGGAAAAAAAAAACAAACAAATTGTCGCACGACCTTCCTGGGGCAGCAGGACAGTTTCCAGGTCCTGTGACTATTATGCGTGATTTGTTGACAAGATGGCCTGGAAATGTAAATCGAGGGGATGGTTGTTCAGAACCTGCCCTGCTTGGCATCTGATGGCGGAGGTGGGTTCCACCTCGAGCTGCTCGACCAACCTGGCGAGACCGTTCGTCTCTCCGCCACGAAGGGACGACTCAAAAGCACGCAGAACGGAACGGAGATGAGCGGCACGAGTTAAGCCTCGGTAGCGATCGAGACGAACGCAGTTAAACGGATGATCCGTAGAACCTGTTGCTGAAGCCTTCAGCTGCGCGTGCGTGAGATCTGTGTGGGAAATAAAGGTTTTTTTTCTAAATCAGGAACCGTGGTGTTTCGACTGCACAGCGTATGGCCACTTATCACTTTTTTGTCTTTAGTGACCTGCTACCAGTCGCCTGGCACGGTGACAGAGGGCTTTCCGGTTCAGAGTTGGCAGAAGGACCGAGCTGCGCTCTTATTAGACGTACGGACGGAAAACATTTCCCTCCGCAAGGAAATAACACGCAAGGACTCACATTTGCTCCCCGCCCTGCTTCGGGTCCAAGTCCAGATTTCGGCTGCTGCAGAACCACGTGAAGGATGTATCTGGGCCTTTGCCGGAGTCGTCTCCCCCGGAGAGGGGAGATAAGGCAGTTCGCCTGGCCCGGAGCCACCGCTGCGGCTGGAGAACGGCAAAAACGAACAAGGAAGTGTGTGAGTGTGTGTGAGAGATACAGAACACGGCAGCAGGAACAACTGCACCTTCGGTTTGCGAGGGGTGGGAAAGGAAACGCTTGGGACGTATCAGGAGTATAACACACTCATGGACACACACACACGCACAGAGTGGGGATGCAGGACCTGCTATTGTACTTTGTAACCTGAAACCAGGAAACGGGAGAATCCAAAAGAAAATACCCAGAATGCTCTGCTCTGTTTCGGGAAAGATACAAAAGGGCAGTGAAACGTATGGTTCTTCTGGGGTGGGGGGTTGATGGGGGGGTCTGAGCTGTTATCCATCCCAAATAAAAAAACCGACTGACGCAAGAGAGCAAAGTGGACTCAATGGGGCCAGTTTATGTATTTATTTGTTCATTTTTATTGACTTGTACACAAAGGTACACCATTATAGCACACAAATCCTCTCGGCCGTGTATCACAGTGTTGCAAAACAAAACGGGAAAAACAAAAGTACAAACAAACAAGCAACCGAAACGCCAAGCACGTCAGAACGTCCACGCCACACGAGACCACCACGGGTCTCCTTTGTCGCAAAAAAAAAAACAAAAAAAAAACAAGCTGGTTTAAAAACATACTTCAGCACTTCTCAATTATTTAAACCTATTTAGTTTATTTTACTCTTATGTCATAAATGTTATGGCACAGTCAAGTAAAACAGTTGTGCATCGTGCAATTTCTTGTTACAATGATCTTACCATCAAATATAGTCTCCCTTTTGTAACAGCAGGGCTACAGCACTTCAGAAAAAGTGCTCATGAACTTTTCAAATCATCACACACACACACACACACACACACATATATATACTTATATGTGTATATATATATATATATATATATACACACACACACACACACACACACACAGCTGATCAAAGAGACACAAATGCCTTCGCAAACGTTACGTTTTACAAAGGAGCACGCTGACAAAGGCAGTTGAACCCGGAGCTCTCATACAATAGTATTTGTGTTCTCTTTTTTCTATTCAGAAAAAAAATATATATAATGTTGGCGTGACGCCAACCGCCGACATCACAGCCCTCAGTGCAACATTTTAAAAAAACTTTAAGAGCAAAATAAGTCCTCAAGTTTAAGACAAGCGATGCATACTTTTGTGGTTCATTCCCAATCTGGGTCTCGATGCCGTTTCATCACCACTTGTGTTTTGCTTTTTTTTTTTTTTTTTTTTGGACTGGTTCGCAGGGGGTCGGCCGGCCAGCCAATCGGAGCACGCCTTCATTCTGGCACAAGGCACCCGCTTCTCCTAGTCCAACTCCCCTTTAACCCCCCCCCCCTCCCCCAACACAGAGCGCTTCTCTTCACTCTTAAATCCAGAACTTCACCACAAGACAACAAACATAAATCATTTCCTGTAGGAGCAGCATAAACACGAAACGCTTCCTGGGACTTTAAAAATGCAGTAGGTGATTTGCACGAGTCCTGTAATCCTGCACACACAACCACGAAAAACAACAACAGTCCCACTCAGTAGTAGCTGTACTTCCACCTCGGCTCCTCCCTTCTTCAAGGCATGACCTGTGTCCTCCTCCCGCCGATCGGCCTTAGATGCCACGGACGTGTCACTGTCACCGGCAAGGGCAGTGACGCGTTAAGGGAAACGGAGAAAAGGGAAAAAGAAGTGGATCTCCTGCCGGGAAGGTGGTGGAAATCTGCAGAACTGGACCGTTGGCGCGTGGCTGCCGGTCAGAGACGTGACGTCGCTCGGGGTGAGGGCGACGTGTCGGAAGGTCACGTCCGTGCAGCCGAGGTTTATCCTGACGCTTCGCCAGCAGGCGGAGTGCGAAGGCCGAGGTAGGCGGCAGAGGAAGCCACGCAACGCGGGGGTCTCGACGCAGGCCACGTCGACCTGGGTCTGAAGCTGCTTAGACATCCAATAAACCCCGTTTTCTCACCAGGCGCGTTCCGGAGAGACCGGTGCATCCTTGCAGTGTACCTTCAGACACACTGCAGCCGTGGTGTTAGGGGAAGCACTGAAGGGAATGAGCCGGAGAGGAAAATACTCGCATAAGACAAAAGGAACGAGTGTTTTTACATGTACTTGCAGCGCCGCCTGTTTGCGTGGTGGAGTTTTGTCCCAAAGTACTTTTTACTCAGCTGTACTGGTTAGCTGGTTAAGCACAGACAGACCTACATCTGTGTCGTGGGGAGGACTAGCAAGCATTCAACCTGACAACGTCTCCACGGGGAGGGGGGGGGGGGTCGTGCTGTTCAGCTCTTCCTTGTTGGGCTGCAGCGGCAAGAAGTGGNGCTTCGTTTATTTTTTAATTGGGGGGGGGGGGGGGGGGGGGGGGGTCGTGCTGTTCAGCTCTTCCTTGTTGGGCTGCAGCGGCAAGAAGTGGCATCTTCAGTCAAACGGTATCAAAAATGGATGAATGGAAAAGGTGGCGGAAAGTAACCGAAAACCGAGTCGCGGGCCGGCGTTCCGCTCCGAAGCCCATGTAGTGGGATTTTTTTCCCCTCCTTTTTTCATTTTATCAGCACGACGTGGCCGGGGGAATAAGGAGCCCTTTACAGAAAAAGCACTGCACGGTACCAGAGGAACGGGAGTTTTCCAGGTTTAGGACAGAGACAGAAATGGCTTGTTGCAGTCGAGCCTCAGACCGAACGTGCCCAGCTCCTTTGCACAAAAAAAAACAACGACAACAAAATAAAACACGCTTTTTTTCTCACTTTGGCACCACTGGGGAGGTTGAAAGGCAGGTGGTCGCAGCCCGGCGCGCGGCGGCACGGGGACCGTCACCGGCCGCTGGACGAGTACTTGGCCTTGGTGATGAGGTACAGCACGATGTCCTGGTGGCCCCCGAAGGCGGCGATGTGCAAGGCGCTCCAGCCGTCCCGGTTGGCCAGACGGATGTCGGCGCCGAACTTGACCAGCAGCTTGACCAGCTCGAGGTTTCCGTCGATGACGGACTGGTGCAGCGCCGTCTGCCCCTCGGGTCCGAACGAGTTCACGTTGAACTCGCAGTTGGTCATGTTCTGCAGGAGCGAGTGCAGCTCCTTCGTGTTGCCCTTCTTCACGGCCTCCTGGAAGACCCTCTGCGGAGCGGAGGAGCACGTGGACACGTCCGCCTGGCTCATGGTTCGGAGCGGGCAGCGGCGCGCTGGGGGGTCCCTGCCTCTTCCCTTCGCCTTTCGGATCTCGGCTCTTTCGCTCCGGAGTAGCGGCTACCGCCCGAGCGCTCGCATCCACCCGAACGACAGCAGAGGCGAGGAGCCGCACATGCAGGTGCGACACGATGGACGCGACAGGGGACAAATCCGCGCCGACCGACCGAACGACAGTCCCGCCTGGTCCTCGGCTCCCCAGCGCCAGTTTACCGCGGCACAAGCGGATTCCGCCACTGAGTCAAAATATGAAATAAAAAAAATACTGAATATGTCCAAAGGAGCCCGGCGATTACGCGGCGCTTGATCTTCTTTCAGTTCTTTACCTTTTTTTGTTTTTTCTTTTTTTTTTTTGTTTTTGCCCCCCCCAGTCGTCACATCACGAGGTCCCTGAGTCGCCCTCAAGTCTCAGCCTGGAAGCGGCGACACACGAACTACTGCGGGAACATTCAGGCGACCGCGCGCGCGCGCCCTGCACACGCAACTCCCTCGCGCTGCTCCGCCCGGTCTCTCCCCCGGAGCGCGCGGCAGGACCTTTTTTACTCGTCTAATATTTGCATAACAATGCGGGTCAATAAACTGGTCGGCGGGGCGGGGCGGGAGGGGGCGGAGTCCGGCGCCGTTAATTGGCTGATGACTCTGTTTGGGGCGGGTCTACAACCTCGGTGCCGCAGAAGACGGGCACGAACTGAAGAGAAGGGGAGCGGTGCGCTGACAACGTGACCCAAATGCTAAAAAACAGCCGTATAAAAAGAGAGAAGGTGCAAGTCGGCTGTAGAATCGTGTTAAAAAAAAAAAAAAAACTCGAAATTTCCCCCGCAACGCTGATCGTTGCGCCGTAACGCGGCGGTTGTTGTGATTTTCACCTTATTTTCCCCTCCGAGTCGCACGTACTTTGCAGAAAAGGCGTCCGGCAAACGAATGAATGCAAGTGTAAATATTAAAACAAACGCGATAAAACTGTTAGAACAGCATAGGGACATAAAAAGATTTCCTTTCAAAAGTTCCCTCAAACCCTATTGCGTAAAAAAAGAGAATAAGTACGTTTCCCCCCCCTGTTGGCTTATTATAGGAAATATGTTGTTGCAGGTAACCAACCAGAAACCAAAGTTTTGTTGGCCTAAAACGAATGAGCAGTGAAATGTGGCGCGTCAGCGTTTCCTGAGAAAGTTGGCTTTAATAAAAAAATGCTTGAAAATACTAAAAAAAAGAGTAAAAAGTAAAAAGCCGCCGATTAACCACCGTATCTGCTTTTTCCTTCCGTGCGGTCGGCGCAGCATCACTGCAGTGACGCACCTGCTGTCAGGTTAAAAGCGAATTCAGTTCTCGATGCTTCTTGGCGCGTTTGACGGTGAATAAAGTGATGCGGGACGGATCCCGGGAATATCCTCCATCCCTGGGCTGTCGCGTGTGGCTCGTGCCGCTTTACTGCGGGACGCGCGAGTCGGATGCGGACATTCTCCTGATCGGGCTGCGTGCAAACGGGTCGTGGGGTAACTGGTTGGGTGAGGTCTGAAGAGGGGACAGCGACGTGGTCGAGATGTTCGATCGAGCCTTTAGTGCGGCGCTTCCATTTGTTTGGTGACAGCGGCACTTCAGACGAGGGCGCCGTGTGCACCACTTCCTGCAGCACCGCAGATCGGCTGACACGCAAGGCGCGAGCACCGTGGGAACCGGACCTGCGCGCCTCCGCGAGCGCCGGCTGTTCGAAGCCGCACGCGTCGCGCGGGGGGGGTCGTTTGTTCCCTCTTCGCTGTTGAGGGATCGAAACCCCAGACGCTCCGCTGCGACGCTGTTTTGCTGTCAAGGCGCTGCGGTTCCACGGCGACTGAAGACTCACGCGGCGCGACTCACAACCTTCACCCGCGGCTGTACGGCGGTGTCGCAAGTGTGCAAAATAAATATGCAAATGAGCTTCTCAGGTGACCTCAGTCGTGGGTTGAAAAGGTGCGCGTGAACGTCCAACGTACAGTTACACATTTTGGGGATTTTTAACATCTGAAAGGAAAAACTGTTTGTTGGAACGTCACAGTGATTCTTGGACTTGAGATAAGAGACTGAGTGAGAAACCGAGAGACACGCGACCGGGACCGGAGACGTTAAAACTTGATCGGTTTCTTCAGTCTCAACACTTTCAAGTCGTTTTCGGTTGTTTTGTCGCCGCAGCCGCTCGGTAGAAATCGGCGCGGGGGGAGGGGAGGGGGGGGGTTTCGCTGTGACGTCTCAATAGGGGGGGCGGGGTTTGGAGGATTCAATTCACTACCACGTGTTTCAGGAGCGTGGGAAAGAGTCGAGCTTTTCTTCCCAGCACGGAGAAGGAGGGAGATCAAATAACACGGTGTAAAAAAAAAAAAAATAAAAAACTCAAGGCTGCTAGAAGTGTAAAAGTTGGGCAAGGTTCGTCGTCCAGAAGAGGAAATTTCGTCAGGCTGTTTAAAAGAGGCTGCGGGTGCACGCAAAAAAACACGCAACATTGTTTTGGTCGTTTTAATGCCAGGACTGCCAAGTGATGGTCAAAAATACGAAACTATTCAAATTAAGGACATTTAATAAGGAAGTTTAACAGCATTGATTTTGAGTTTAAGATTTATTCCCGTGAACCATAAATATAAAATGTTAAATATGAAATAAAGTCGAAAGGTACAAGTCGCAGTATGTTCGTATGGTGTGGAGTTTCATTTCCAGGATTAGACCCTCAAAAACTGGTCATATCTCTGTGAAGATGGTGTTTGACCCGTCTGGGTTTTGGTGGGAACCCCCTGCTGCTCCTACGGTTCAACCTCAGTGACTCTCTTTTTCACCGAACTTCTCACGCGTGCGATGACCCCTGCGTCGTCGAGCAGGTGCTTCTTCGCCCCTCTGAAGAAGTCTTGGTCCAGGCAAGAAACCCAAAATATGATGTAGCTTTCAAGCCACATCAGACTTGACCTGCAACCACCAAACTCACCGGACTCACATTAGCAGCATCTATTCAGGCCTCATTCCAGTCAGTCCTGCTCTCAAGCCAACCCCCCCCAATCTTCTCCCCCAAAGCCGCACACCCTGGTGCTGGTGCTGTTGTCACGGTGGTGGACCAAATAAGTTTCCACCCTCAGGATGGCAGATTTTTCTCCCCAACCCTCCTCTGCAATCTGAAAACACACCTCTTTATCATGTTCTTGGAGTCTGTTTTGTTTACACCAGTTTCATCCCATAAATTGGATTTACACCAGTCAGTGGAAGTAAATGTGCAGAGTAAGGATATAATTATGAGAACATAAAACAGTATGAATGTCTAATTCACATAAGGAGCAGTTCCACCCTTTTCCTTCAGCTTCACTCAGTCTTAACATGCGGCCTTCAACGTGAAGTTATTGGATCATATACTATGGAGGACTTAAAGAGTGTAGAACTCCATTCTGAACTTGACATTCAGTAACTTCCCATAACGGTTCAGTCGTGTTTGGACTTGGCGACTGAAGGTGGTGCAGCAGGAATTTGACTTTGTCATCTATCTTACGACATCACTTTTTAAGTCTTTACACGGTGTTTCTGAGTGCGTTATCATCTTGAAGTCCTGAAGTGCATCTTGAAGTGCATTCTCATCTTGGTGACCTAAGATGGCATCATATTCCTTAGGCATTAAATAAACACAAAATGGCTGCCAGGACTATAACTGATCCACCGCAAAGCTTAACAGGCAGAAACAGACACCGCAGCTTCTCCAAAAATGAATTTGTTCCATGTTCCAATGAAGGAAAGAGAAAAGGGGAACTTGCCAGACCGTTCAATGCTTTTCCACGGTAATTTGCTTTTTAATATAAATGGTTCCGTATTGGCAGCTCTACCTTAGGTGCCGGCTTTGCTAGTATCACAACGTACGCGCTTTCTCATGACTCAGCCGTAAAAGTGGTTTGTTCTGTTGTGTTTTTAACGCGGGAGCTTTTTAGCAAATATGCCGATAAAGATTAATGTGCACAAAAAGCTTTATTCTGGTCTAATCCTTAATTCTCAAACGTTTGTAAAGTGTTCACGCGGCAGTAACTTTTTTATGGGTTCGTGATTTTCGCTTATCCAGCCGATTGTCAGGAAACCTTTTTTTTCAGACAAATAAATAAACACAGAAAGTAGCTTAGAAGCTGCTTTTTGATAGAAATAAATTGTTTATGCCATTTGACTTCAGACACCTGACTTTGATGAACCAAAAATCCCAGCACTTTGCTGAAGCTTCTCTTCCAGCCATCAAGTCAGCTGTGTCATGTGTACCATTATTGTATTTTTATAATTATTTATAGGAGCGAAAATGTGCTTTGTCTTTTATCGCTCACCTCATTCTACTTTATCTAGAAGACATTGTGAAGTTGCACGTTGTCACTGCTGCGGTGAAAAGCCCCGGAGAAAGGTAGCGCCCTGGACCAGGTTCACGTCTGAAGGTGGGGTTGGCAGGAAGACGCCGGTTTTCCCTCTCACGAAAACAGGGCCTCCAGGTCAGCAGGTTATTTACAGGTTAAAACTAACCTGCCTGTGAGTCACGAAAAAAGCCAGTGCCCAGACAGCCACAGGTGACTCATATTAGTATTATTATTGTTATTATTATTATTATTAGCAGGAGCAGTAGCAGTACAGGATTTCACAGTCAAAAGCCTCGATCCCATGGGAAACCTAAAGGTCAGTAGAGAGGAACAGGTGCACCCTGGGAGATTGTTGAGATTCTTGGGTGTGGTGTGGGAATTACGAAGAAGTGGCCCTGTCCTGGTTAGTTACCGATTAAAACTAACCTGCCTGTCAGTCACGAAAAAAGCCAGAGCTCAGACAGCCACAAGTGACTCATATTAGTATTATTATTGTTATTATTATTAGTAGTAGTAGCAGCAGCAGTGCTGGATTTCAGAGCCAAAAGTTTTAATCCCATGGGAAACCTGCAGGGAGGCATCCGGGGGGATTCTGGTGAAGGTCCTGGGAGAAGTGGGTGTGGTGTGGGAATTCAGGCGTGGTTCGGCCCTGGGGTGACTCATGACAGATTCCATATTACATGCTCCACTTTGAGGACGTTCCATTCAAAAAGTGGAGCCCGGTTTGAACCTCTCTGTCATCTGCGCTGCTGCTGGACACTTTCTTTGGATGCTGATGGATGACTTATGAATAAAGTCCTCAGGTTCTGAGCCTCTATCAGTTTCATTTTATAACAACAGTTATACCTTAGACTGGGACCAAGTGAGCGAGTCCGGCGAGAGTCAACGTAAGGAGTTAGTTTTCCTGGACGATCTCCCCCCTCGACGTCGCAGAAGAAAAGAGATTTGAGCTCAGAGTTTCACAGAGTACACGTGAACCTGATCTTACATCTGGCCGAGCGATCGGGGCGAGTCGGAGCCTGCAGGAGTCCTGCTACCTGCCTCTCGTGGACCCGCTCGATCCCATGTTCTCCTTTCAGACGACGGCAGACATGTTAAAACAGTCTTCGTGCCTGTCCTCCTCACGCCGTCCACACATAAAAAAACCGACAGTTTAAATATCATTAAATGACTGACGTATCGGTGAACTGAAACGTATTGTGCCGGTCTCACAAGGTCAGTCCCAAACATCACCAGTAATGTTGTATATGTGTCACTTTGTTAAATGTGCCAAATTTAAAAAAAAAATCTTTTCAAGAAGCAAATTGAAGAAAGTGAGATTTAACCTTGCCGTACGTTCCTTTCTTCTGTCCAACCGGTGAACATTTTCGGAGTACCCTAAGAGGTTTGCTTGAGGAATCGCCATGTTTTGCGCTTAATTTTTTTCCGCAATAATTTCTTACCGCAAAATTTTCGTTTGCCCTCATTTCTGCCGTGGCACAAACCTACACCTGTGTCGAAAGCAGTGATTTTCTTCGTAACCACACCCGAACTCTGCTGCGGGACGTTACCCACCGCTGCGGCTCCGGTGTGTGATCCTGCACGTCTTCACGCTCACCTGAAGTCACACTTGACCATGTTTTCCCTCCGCGAATACTGCCAGGTACTTCGGCGGAAGGGAGGTGTGGGACCAGGCGGTGAAGTCGGGAGTCAGCGTAGACTCTCCATCTCCTGAATGATAAGTTCAGGATAAGTGAAAATTACCCGACAGCAAGAACTTAATGTGAGTGAGAATCATTAAAAGCTTCTTGCTCCCATATCCAAGTCTCAGGTACATTTGTTTGTCACCGAGTAATAACATCGGTGTCAAGTACCAATACACGGTTTTATAAAAAATGAACAAACCCTGCAAACTTTTTCCAATTTTCTTGCACTGAAAGTAATATTCAAAGTATTGTATTGCAGCCACGAGCTTCAATGGGAGATAAAGCTCAAGTTGGGCCAAAACCGAATGTGCTGGTTGAATTTAATGACCCCGACTGACCGGTTTCCTCCAGGTTGTGTAACTTTTTGGCGGAAACGTTCACGCCTCAGATCCTCGGTGGTGACTTTGACTGGGCCCCTGCAGGACATCCACCTTTTCGCTCCCGGGTTACAAAGCCGGCTTTGCTGTGCACTTGGGATCACTTTCTTGTTGAAAGATGAATTTCGCTAAAAAAAAAAAAAGAAGCTTTTTTTCACACAGCGAAATAAGTTCCCTTTCCCAGTCCGTTGCATCATGCATCGTTCTTTCAGTTCTGACAAGTCCCTGCCGATGAGAGACATGCCCCGTCTTCAGGGGTTTACGGTCACAAGTCAACAGTTAGACAAGCTGACAAATGTCTTTATTACGCACATTTAGGATCTCAAAACCTTTGCAAGCAGCACATTTCACCTTTATACTTCATGTGTTGTTTTCGTGAAACTTCGTTTTTTTTGTGATTCAACTCACGGCCCTGCCGTCGGTCCCCGACCCGGTCGTAAGCGGAGCACAAACCTTTTCTCCGCGGTTGGAACGTCCAAAATTTTCCCCGCCATAGATCTGTCTGCCTTAGATGTCCCACTGTCAGGCGGACGGTGTGGTCATTGCTCACGTGTTCAGCAAGCAGATTTGAAGGAGATGCTTCCTTGTGAAACTGGGACTTGTCTGTTAACATCCCATGGACCACTTTAGGGGCTCACTGGCTGGAATATGAAGGATCTCTCCGGCAGGTAGTATTACGTCCCAGATGGAGGGGGCAAGCAAGGTCTCTCGGGTGAGGAATGTCTGAAAGAGCTATTGGCGGCAGGTGTCTTCAATGAGGGATCAAGACTTAAGAGGGCTGGGAGAGTTTCTGTGTCACAGCAACCTTGTCCCCCCCCTTCGTAGAAAATCCCTTGGGGCCGGAGCCAGTCGCCCCTATGAACTACTACAGCCCGCTAATTATGCGTGGGAACGAAATCTCTTTCCCTCACAGCACCCTGTTGCCTCTCCAAACCACTCTCATCCCAACATACTATCACACAGCCCCCCTAACACGCACCATTATCTCACAGCGCCGCGCTGATAATCACAGGAACTCGGCCCCCCCGTCCCTCCTGACTTCCACCAGCTCTGCACCAGAACCTAGCCGAGCTTTCGTGCCACCCGGTTGCCCCCTTCTACGTCCGCCGGGCTTCACGCGCTCCATCCCCGGTTCCGTCCTATCTTAGGGCAGATAACCGGTGTGGGAACCATTTCCGAAGCAGAACACGAAATCCAGGGGGACGAAAAAAAACACGGCGAATAAAGATCCGTGAAGAGGCAGGTGTCCGAGTGGCCGGCTCTCGAGGGCAGAGGCCACAAGGTGCACGTCTTTGTCGCCGTCCACAGGTGTCCTCAACCGTCCCGTCACCAGGTCCAGAGGAGCGGACGGATGGAAGCGAGGCCGTGTGGTGACGCGGTAGCGGCGAAAGACGTCAGTTCACGTCTTTTATTTTCACAGCACAAATGTTTTTTCCATTATATTTTTATCTTCTCTCTCTCTCCCTCTCTCTGTCTTTTCCTCCTGAGGTCTTTCCCAAGCTAGTCTTTCAGACCTTCCTCTCATATTCCCTCTGTCATTAGACCCCCTCATGTCCCTCAGGGTCCCAGGGGGTGTCATGTTTGCCCCTTCCCACCCCGGGCTGCCCAGGGCTCCCAAGACAAACAGGCTACCAGGTCCGATAGCATCATTATGGCGGAGGGAAATGTCGCCAGGCTAAACAGACCTCCGTTCTCAAGACTGAGAAGCATGATTTTCCTTTCTCATGCACTCAAAGTGACACGGCGGGACACTGCGCTGGGTCTCCAGCCTTCAGAGTGCAGCGGTTTAGGGTCCAAACGGAGCCATATACATACCGCCATCCAGATGCTACTTTCAGTTTTGCCATCGGTACTGAGCCCCTTCTCCCGGCCGCTTTCTAGATGGCTGCCCTCACGTCGGCGGTGGCACAGCATCCTCTAATCACCCCGCTTGACCCTGGTGGCACTCATATGACAGTTGGTTTTGGTTTCTTTCCTTCAGTAGTGCACAGTATGGTGACTCGCTGGGTTACCCTTAAACGTCCTATTTGCAAACAGAGGAGTTTATCCAGAGCAGGGGGAAACACAGGGAAGAATCGGTGAGGTGCCTCGTTCTGCGACGTGACACCGGACCCCCGATAGGTGTTGCCAGGAAAGCAGAGGTTCATGAATTAACTAAATATTGCCCAGCAGGTACAGCAGGCGACTTGCAGCACTCGGGCACTTGCTTTGATCCCTGTTTGCTTCCACGCGAAATGGCCGCCATAACCCTGCGCAGATGAGGTAGTTCCTGACACCCAACGAAAAGGTCATTTTGCACAACATTTCCGTTTCAGCCAAGTGAAGCAACGCTGCAGCGTCCTTGTTAAACAATAACAATAATAATAATAATAATAATAATAATAATAATAATAATAATAAGACGCTTCTTTGGCCTAACGCTGCACGGCACGGACAGATCGTCGGAACCCGAGGGCAGCTCCTTGAGGGTCCTTGTAATTTTCCTCGTTCACTTGGCCTTGGTCCCCGTACCCATTTGGGAACGGCGGTCGCCCATTCCAGTTGGCTGTGGTTAGGAATCCAGAACAACCGGCAGCAGGAATGTCCTGTTTGTGTTGGTGCATGTTTGTGTGCCGCGCTCTGTGTTCTGGATGGCTTGCCGGGGACAGTGCGTGTGTGCGCGCGCGCACGCGTGTGTGCGAGAGTCCGGGGGACCTGCACGGGTTTGTCGTGTTTGATGTGTCCTATTGTTTGTGAGCTAAGCTGCTTCCTGCCTCGGCACCTCGACAGCCACAGAGCCAGGAGCATCAATAGGGCTTTTCCTCCAAGCAGGCACAACAATGGGCCATCTCATCATTTTCCTGTCCCTCCCCCTTCCCCGCCAGCGTCTCCCTTTTGCTGCGCTCATCTCTCATCAGATTAGCTCATAAACACATTAACACTCGCAGGGATCGGCAAGAGCCAAGTGCCAAAGCGGGGCCGGGGTCCCGGGCCTTTTCTTCCTCCCCCGCTTCCTGGCCATCGCCTCTCCGCTTCCACCTGGTTTCTAAAACTGTGCCCTCTGGGGACAGCAGGCATGAGCAGCCAGTGCAGAAAGCCTAGCGGTGAGGCTGGCGGGGGGTGGATAAGAGATCTTCCTTCTCTCGCTGATAGTTTATAGCTTTGACAGAGCATTCCTGTGCAGCGGTGATGTCATGAGAATTGACCCCAGACAGAGCTGTTTATGCTCTTCAGAACAGGAACTGAACTGGTGGGTTGGGGTTGGGGTTGGGGGTGGGGGNGGGGGGGGGGGGGGGGGGGGGGGGGGGGGGGGGGGGGGGGGGGGGGGGGGGGGGGGGGGGGGGGGGGGGGGGGGGGGGGGGGGGGGGGGTGTTGTGGAGGTAACACCCCTCTCTTTACTGGGAGAATGAGAAGATATCAAGCTTAAAATTAAGAAAAGAGACAGGACCACCAAGGTCGAAACGCAAATCACAGCTGATCTGAAGACTTTGCACTTTGCACAGAAAAAAAGTTTCCTGTCTGAAATGTATGATTTCATAGCACAAATCATTTTAAGCATTGAATTGTGGTCTGTGGTGGAAATCTGGTCCTATTTTGTTAGCTGTCAGCCCACGTCATTGTATTATAATGCCTGCAGAGGGACCCGATTGCGTGTTTCCAGAAAATTCCGTGAAACCGAACAGAACCGGGGAGCTGGTTCCCTTGTACACGACAGATGTGATTCATTCAGTCAACGCCTGTGGCCACAAGTCAGGGTCAAAACAAACTTCTGGGGAGCAGCACACGATAATTCTGGCCCATCATCCTCTGAGGCGGCGACTGACGTTTTGCCTTCATTCAAGAACGTAGCTGAGGACGTGGACGACAAAGACGTCTTGGGCGAAAACTGAAAGCGCGTCTAAATGTTTGCACCCCGTCGTTTAAACGGGTACAATCGTCGTAAAGGTCGACGTAAAGGTCACGGCTGGTGACCGAAGGGCTTCGGAAAGGTTCTCTCGACAAGCAGGAAACAAAGTTCTGTGAACCCACGAAGCGAATTTTTATCCTCTTGGGAACCGCTGCAGAAGATAGATTTGGACGAAAGCAGGTGAAGCCTTTGAAGCAAGCAGCGCTTTGCCCGGTGGGGGGTGGATTGCTGCGTGGCGCCGAAAACATTGGGCTGGAGGAAGGAATCTCAGCCCATCCTTAAAGGTCCAAAGTGTGTGAAGAAACCGAAGCTGCTGTCTGAGAGAAGACAATGATTCAGCACGAAACCTCAAAATCAAACATGAAGCACTTAGAGCAGCAAGAAGGGAAGGTTTAGCAACCAATTTCAAAATCCTCAGATTTTGGTGATAATACAAATCTGTCTCAGAAATGAATGGTGCACCAGATGAGTTACAGCCCGCTGAGAAAGGCCCGTTTCATTTTTGGGGACACTTCGTTGCCCATGTAGAGGGTTTATCGAGTGTCCTCGCTTATCCCCCACCTAGACTTCTCAGTCACTTCAGGTCTTCAGCTGCTGAAGCATCGTGACATTAGAAACAGATCAAAGCGAGGAGGGGGAAGGGGGCCGAGTCACAGAGTCCCGCCTTGTAACTTCAAAGGTTCGCACGCCGTGACTCTGGAGCGTCCCCGCTTTCTCCTTGATGGGCTCCTTCGTGCCGTAGATCAAAGTTTAGGACTTCTGTCTTCCTCTCCTGGTGGCACTCAACAAGGGCTCAAATGAGCGGGGAGACGGCTTTCGAGAGCCGGACAAAAGTGCGAGAGATGTGTCACACAAAGTGAGCTCAGTGGAGACGCCGTGAATGGATCGGGCGCATGAATGACCGAACAGAGAGCTCGCAGGCCGTGCGCCATAAAGAAGTCACGGTGAGATATCAATCAAACTTTGGCCTGTGATCCTAGAAGCCGCTGCTGGACAAACAGCCTGGAGAGGCTTTTTCATCGCATCCTTTTTAGGAGTCACCAATGCCACACGAGTGGATCATAAAGACCCGGCCTTTGAATGCATCTCCAGAGCTACTAGCTGAATAGCTGTAAATACATCATAAATCCTGTGGCTTGTAAATACCAGAACCCTGGAAACTGTCCACAGTCCAAATACTCGATCACTTTCTGGCTGGTGTGAATATTAAGACGCTGTCAGCGTTAAAACAAGTGGGACAAATTCAACCTTTTCCTCGGCCCGAGCCTTCGCAAAGCAGCCATTGTGAGTCTCGAACGGGGGGCGATTTTGAACGTTTGCACGTGTCGCGTTCATTTTCCGTTTCTGTTTTCCGCTTTGACTCTCAATTTACCGAATTTACGCGAGATAAAATTCACACACGTTGAAAACATTCCCAGCGCTGCCTAAACTCCGACCTCTCGACGCGGCGCTTTTGGGGACAGTACTGTGGCGTTTTAAAATAGTCGAAGAGACCGTTGAAACGTTACGCACGCTTTTCTTCTTCGAGCCGCCCACGTCCGGCGATGTTCAGGCCGTAAAAGAGGACGCGTGTAAAAAACAAGCCGAAAAGCAAAAACCAGAAGCGAAGTTTGTAAAATTTGCTCGCAGTTCCTTGGCGTGGGGTCCGAAGAACCAGGCGCTGAGGGTTAAATAAGTAACAAACAAGTTTTTGTATAAGAATCGACAGGATTTTCGGACCGTGGTTTAAAAACCCGCAGTCTCATCATTTTCGAACGTGTTATATTCCACCGCTTTGCACGACGCAGTCGCGTTGCCAGGCGACCCGACATTACGCATCATCTGCAAAGGGGCTCCACGCAAACGCGCTTCGCAGCGTATATCAACACAGGACATCGAGTAAAATTCCTACCTTTAGAACCGGGTGGAAAACAATACCTCGAGCGCGGGGGGGGGGGCGTACAAAGAATGCGCAGCTAAATTGGTTGAATACCTACCATAAATCAACATTGAAAGAGAGGAAATAAATAATGGGAACACCAAAAAGCACTGACCCCCTACCCCCACCGCCCTCTTCACCCTCAGGTTGTGTAATCTGGAGCTCTGAGCTCGGAAAGAGCCCCTTCGTTCGTTGGCCGGAGAGCAGTTTGCCGGCGAACGCCGGACTCTGCGCAGGGCCGCAAAGTCGCAGAACGGCGCAAGTCTGCTAGCGTCGTGTCATTCTTCCGTTATTCCGTTTTCCTCGATGAGCCGCCGCCTTACATCTGAATCTTCAGCCCGTCGGCGCATCTCCACAATCCTCACCCCTCCAGCCGCCGACCAAACCTGCAAGTTCGGGGCCCCAGCAACGATCGACTGATGCAACCCGTCCGTCCGGGTGAAAAAGCGATTCGAGAAATATATATTTCAACGCACCCAAAACCTGTTGTGAAAATGTACAGTTTCATGCGGGGGGGGGGGGTGACATCCTTTTGTGGCTCAAAGCTTGTTAAACTCACACCTTTTCCCAGAACTGCTATTTCATTCTTCCTGCTTTGTGTGCCTGTGCTGCAAGAAAAAAAAAAATGCTGTGTACTATAATAAGCCAAATAGCTAATTTATTTCCTGTTTTTAACAGAAAAGTTAAAGAATAGAAGAAAGGGTGACATGGAATTTTTCAGGGCATATTGGCCCTCAGTGGGGTTATAGGCTATGTGTCAAGCACTGATACTGAGTGCTATTCAGAGAGAGAGAGAGTGTGTGTGTGTGTGTGTGTGTGTGTGTGTGTGTGTGTGTGTGTGTGTGTGTGTGAGGAGCAACGAGGGCGACGGCTCATTCTCGTGCAGACCTGTGGCATCCAGTAAACAAGGTCGGGGTTGGGAAAGTTTGGGCGCTGAATTCCAAACATTTGGGATAACACACATACCCCGGAATGGTCTCGGCAGCCCCGGTCTACCCACAACCCCCCACTGCAGCCCCCACCCTCCCCTCTCCTAGGCCCCTCCCAGCATCCCGTTCTCTCCAGCTCACTCAGCTTAGCTTTCCTGTTCCCCTCTCCCTGTCGGTCTGTGTTTGTCTTGGACTTCCCCAGGAAGGGGCAACGCTGTGGTCATGGTGTAAAAATCTTGCACTCCAGTAACCTTCCTGATGGACGGCCTGGGAAAGCAACCACCGGACCCCCCCCTCGCCCGGTCAAGATCCTGATCTCCACGGGGTCCACCTGAAGCCAGGTCAGGACCCACGGAAACTTCACTGTTTCACTGTTAGCAGAACGCATCCAAACACGTCCATCCAGAGAGAGAAACGCAGAGGCTGAACAGTGACCCAGTAGATACAAGCAGTTTGGACCTGAGAAGAAGCCAGTGGCTTCCTGAAGATAAAGCGATGAATAAAACGCTAGTTTGTCGCTAAACGAACCATTAAAACAAACATTCCATGTTGCCGGTGAGCAAATACCGGCCACCTCACCTCTGACCTCATTTTTACCCTTCCAGCAGATGAGAAGGCCGACCTTCCACCCTCCTTCCATGATGGACGCTGTGCCAACGTGGGATTGCCGCTTTTTTTTTTAACTCGCCATTTCCGACTTCCTAGTTCATGAATCAACGTTTGATCAAGTTTTAACGTTATCCGTTTGAGCAGCTGTGTATTTCCCACGATCCGGGTTCAGGCTCAGTACGGAGGTCTGGCAGAACTTCACGTTGCTTTTCCACACTTTTTACACCGAACGGGTAAAATCTGTTAGGAAGAGCAACTAACTTCTGCACATTAACATTCTTTTCCTCGCTCTGCCACCACAGAGTGACCTTCGATTCAATTCAGTTTATTCTTGTCTTGTCTTCTTCTCTCACAGGGTCAGAGCTGAACAGCAGATTAAGGCAACAGAACAGAAAACAAGCATATATCTGATATAGCTAAAAATAGAGGCTAAACAGGGTAGCAGCTGAGGAGAAGAAAACAAAAGACTCCCAACCAGGAGGGGAGGGAGAAAAATAAACCGTCGGGGGTCCGAGCGCCAGCGGCTGCCGTCCTCCTGGGCTTCTACACACGGAAAACAGTGGCAGCAGTAGCAGCCGACAAAGGCCAAACTGCTAAGGACGTCACCGCGTAGGACAGAGAAGCTGAGTCAGATGAGGTTGAGGTGCAGCTGAGCTGGGTCCTCAGCTGCCGGCAACGTGGATTGTTGTCCTCACCGCCGGTCTCATCTGGCCGCAGGGGTGAGGTGGGGGGGGGGGNTCCTCAGCTGCCGGCAACGTGGATTGTTGTCCTCACCGCCGGTCTCATCTGGCCGCAGGGGTGAGGGGGGGGGGGGGGGTCAATAATCTGCGCTTGTGGTTCAAAGAAACTCAAATGGAACAAGTGGGGGTTAGAAACTAATGACATTAGAGACAACATCAGTAAACAGTGGAGACAAGATGCAGAAGTCCAACCACAGGGTGACAGTGACACGAACCGTCTTGCACTCCCTTCACTTCTCTTTTCTCACGTACAGTAGACAGTCCTGCTTTTTTTGTCTCTATATCTGCCAATTCTTTGTCATGATATTCACTTGGGGGGCTAATAAATATACATTTCGATTGCCATCGCTCTGCTCATTCCTTTTTAAAGCGACAAAGAAAATCCAGGGATCTAATCTGCAAATATGCAAGCGTTGTTAGTAACTGTTCAGTGCAACTTGTTCTTCAGCCCTTCTGCTAAGCACCATCTCTGCAATGGTCTCAGTCCAGGTCCTCTACCTATAACATGTCAAACTGCCAAGTTTTTAGGGGAAAATATGCACCACCTTTGCACACTGTTCCAGACTTATGTTCATCTTGGCAAATCTGCATCAGGTTCTTCAGGTTGGGTGGATGATGCTGGTGGATCGCAGTTTTGAAATCGTGCCACAGATCCTCAGAGAGATTGAGGCCAGAATCTTGGGTCACTGTAGGACAGTCACTCCAGTGTTGCTTTTGCCTTGTGCTTGTGATCATTGTCCTGCTGAAACTTTCTCCAAAACGTCAGCTGGAGCAGGTTCTCTTGCTCTATTTCCTTGTATCTCGCTCCATCCACTCTTCATACAGTTTTAACAAACTGCCCCATCTATTCTGATGAAGCCACAGCATGATGCTGCCACCACCATGCTTTTCTTGAGGCCTGGGCGGTGTTAGGTTTGCGCCACACATAGATCTTTGAATTTTGGGCAAAAAGGTCAGCCTTGCTTTTTTATGTGACCGCAGAATATTTCCACAGCGGGGACTTTCACATGCCTTCATATGATGGCTTTGGTTTCCTTCCTGCCACCCTTCCGTAAAGGCTGGTTTTATGAAATGCTCTTAATATTGTGGATTGGTGCACACTTTTCCACATTCAGCCATTGACTTCTAAACCTCCTTCAAAAGACTGTTGGCCTCTTCGTCTCCCTGTCTTACTCTGATGATGAACGTGATGGACACCGTTCTCCGCATGCAAACTATTCCTAACTATTGACCCAACGCTGCTGGCTGGGACTTCGAAACACTTAGAATTTATTTTATACCCTTTTCCTAGTTTATGCATTTCTATGACTTTATCGCTGACTTCTGTAAGTTCTTCTTTAAACTTCGTTCTCACACCACTCCTTCATGGCTGGAGACCCACCATTGACCACCAAAACAAGTGATTTTTACCAAGAAAACTTGGTCATTATTGTAATGGTGGGCAGGTGAGAACAAATTATGTCAAATTAAGAGACAATTATGTCCTTGATAGGGAAAAAATGTTGATCCGCATAAACGCGTGTGAACATTTCCAGAGATCAGGGGTTTGAATACTCATGCAAGGAGCATGTTCCATCTTCTCGCTTTCTTTAAAATATCTGCAGACAAATAACGTATTTAACGTTAGAGCACGTGAGTTCACAAGTGGTTTGAGTACTTTTGCAGGACACACTTTATGCCAACTGTTTACATACGACTTTTTAGACAGAGTTTAAAAGAGGAAAAGGCTTCAAAGCGCTTTGGAGTCTTGATGTTCTCATGTACAGTATCTTAATGTCTGGACTGTTCCGTTAAGATAATAGAAAAAATAATTCCAGTCAACGGAGGGCAACCAGCAGGTGAGCAAACCCGGCAGAGTCGAGGCAGCAAATCAAAGTCCTTCCACCACTGCAGGTTCTTTTCAGCAATTCTGCACAAAGTTTATTACTCGGTCTCTGTACAAACCAGTGTCAGTTCACTAGTCATACACCAAGTCAGCCACCAAGTTCAGGGACATCCAGGCTTCTCCTCGTGGACCCGAAGTGGTCGGTGTTTTCAGACTGCCACCGGAACACCTGCGTCGGACCATGAAGTCGTCCTGCAGCGCTTGTGGGTTCAGTTGCACTTTAATGGTGGTAGATGTTCTTGGATCCACTCATCTACACACATCTCTATTCAAGCAGAGCTGTTTGCTTAAATATGAACGTTTCTCTCCCTGAAACCTTCACTAACACACTTCTCGTGCCGTTACTCTGGGATGTTTAGCGTTCTCGGGCCCAAACATAGCACAAGCGGCCACTAAGGGTGGGGGGCTAATTTCATTTTTTTTGGGTACAGACATTAAATTTCCTGCTGTGAAAGAGGAGGGTTTGACTGCTCACAGTGTGTGCGCATTATACTCAACAGTTAAACACACTTTTAAGATAAGAAATTGTCTTAAATCTGGCGCAGTTCTTTGTTCCGAACGTTTTCTTTGTCTATGTCTCCCTCTAGCGGTCAATTTTATGAAGTGCGTTTCTGACCCCCAGCAGATCCGGTCCTTGCCTCCTTACACCAGCGTTCTTGGTGCCAAATCAAAAAATAAAGTTATCTCGGGGAGGAAAAAAATGAAATTGTTGCGTATTATTTGAAAAGTATCACCTGCAACAAAAGGATATTAACAGAGCTGCTCCCTTGGTGCGATGCTCAGCATCGTGAGGTATTTCTCGTGAGTGACTTCCTAAAATGTTACCATTCAAAATACACAACATTTTACTGCAAGGGGGAAATCTTGCAAAAAGGTGCTTTCGTGACACGAGGGTAGCCTGCATATTTCTCATCTGCCTTATGGTGTGTCGTGTATTTTTAGAACACGGTAAAATACGTGTTTACGGAACAGAAGCGTGGTTAAGGGTAAGTACCAAGTGTGAAAGAAATTCTAGGTCACTTTGTTCTGGGTGGACAACTTGCAGGTAGATGATGTCACTAGAGTTTGACTGTTTTTCAGACACGTCTCCTGAGCGCGGAGTAGCAGGGATGAACATTTAAACTGTACCAATAATCTTATGAACAATTTCCCTGTGGGGTTTAATAGCATTTTATTATTTCATTACAGTCCTGTGTGACCCTCCTGTAGGGTCTGGCATCCATTTCCTCCTCGAGTCTCCCACATAGAATCTCCAGGCTGAATTAAACGCTGAATGGTGTAGAGACCAGACCAGCTTTGGACCCTCATGTTAGGCCTTCCTCGGTGGCTGAGAGGTGGGGCAGCCGGCATGGTATTGGAAGAAGCCCCGGCGCTGGTGTTCATCTTCAAAAGAGACGGTAGGACCGTGATTCAACACTAAAATGTAATTTCTACTATACTGCTTGAAATTATAGCTTTTCACTGTACTGATGTCCTGTTTTATCAGATTTGTCCCTCAAGAACATTGCTGACCCAGAGGAGGAGAGTATCGGTCACACGACGGCCCGTTCGTTCATTCCTTTTTCTTGTCCCTCTTCTGCTTTTCAGAGGCCGAACCAGAAACATGCAAAACATTCTCGACCGTTCACATCTGCCGATCCACCAGGCATCGTAAACAAATCCTTTCAGTCTCCGTTCACAGATTTACAGAAAATCCAAACATGTCGAACCAGCGCTTACCCGCTGTGCCACGCAACCTGGAAGCAACTGCCAGCACATCTTAGATCTACATCCACTTTAACTGCTTTGCTCTCCTGCACCTTTCAGTCATTTCTTGGGTCAAACGCTGTATTGCACCATTGTTTTTATACTCTTTCTATTATTCTCTAATGCATTCATCACCATATATTTTTTCAATCTTTCCAAATTATTTTTTCACTCCTACATCAACCTTTTGTCCAATACAGGGAAGCTGAGGCCACAAACCTGCATAAGCAAAACAGTGTGTGAGTCGGGACACAACCTGAATAAAAAAAAAAAAACCACTGTGGATATTTGGCTCACAGATGTTTTGTAACATAAAGTAATGAAGAAATGTTCATGTTTTCACGTGGAACGACCCGCATCACAGGATTTGAGTAAAGAAATCGAGCTGAGCAACAATTTTCCGTGGGATTAATGCCACGCTATTGCTTCGGGCTGTAAAAGGTTTTTGTTGTTTTGTTTTTTTGCGATTTTGACAACTGAGATGTTTTTGAATTGTTAAACCAGAAAGCCGCGGGGAGAAGGGGGCGACGGTCGCCGCTCTTCCTCCCTGCTTTGTATACAACTATTTGGCCCTTCAACATAATCCCGGTTTGAGTTAGAAGTTTAAATAATTTATGCAGTTGTAATATATTCCAATCGAGTATCTTGTTCTTCGAAAAAAGAGCGATTTTCCGAATCCTCTCGCCGCGCCGTTTTAAACAACCTGACGGTGGCGGAAAAAAGGTCGCCGCCCACGGTTAGCTTTCTGAGCTGCTATAGGCAGTTGGGCCACTCGCGTGGGTGCTCCTATAGGCTTACGCGGGTGTCAATCAAAGCGCTGGTCCAGTCAGCAGAGCCGATTCGGGTAGGACGAGGAGTCGAGTCTGTACGATTGACTGAAACCGAGCGGCAGAAACGCGGCGATTAAGTGAAAAGAGTCTCGAAAAGATGAAGGAGCTTTTGCTAAATGTCAGGATTTGACACTGGAGAGGATTTGGCCGGCGGACGGTTCGGTTTTAGCCCGATTTATGTTGCTGTTATCTTGTTGATGGAGCAGCTGCTCAGCTGACCCTGTTTGACCAGGAGTTGGACCCCCGGCGGGCGGTGGATGGGAATGTGGGACATTTTCTGTGACAGTGACGTGACAAGATGGACAAAGGAGCCGATCGATACAACCGATAGAAACTTGAAAAGAAGCAGCTCAGAACAGTGATCTCCTGTGTTGGGGGTTAAAAATAAGACACGGATTTCGGAGACGGAACTGGTTCCACTTGCTAGCCGAAGGAGCTAGCAGCAACGGCGAGTAAGTATGGCGTTTTTAATGTCATTTCCCTCCCTCGCTTGCCGCGATTAGCAACATCTGTGCGGTTTTTGCCTCATTTTAATCTTGCGTTTTTAAGCCGGGATTAAAAACGGCCGCTTGGTTATGTTTGGACGTGTCACCCCACAAAACGCGCGTGGAAAATAGTGCCGGCAGCGCAGCGTTGCAGCAAACGGTTGAGTCAGTAGTTGTGCTAAAGGTCGAACAGCTCGGAATTATTTTGAAACGTCTTGTTGTGGAGCTGTGAGAACTTGTTGCGGTTTAGTCGGCGCCGACCGGCTGATCTGCTCGCTCGGCCGAGTTTGTCGTGGACGTTCGTGCGCGCGGTTCGATTTGCGGGACGCGTCTGACTTGTTTTAATGATTCCATTGAGAGAATCGACATCGTCTTTGGCTGTTTAAAAACAGCCATTCAGCTACCGGAAGTGGTGCTTCTAGCGAACCGCGTGGGCCGAGAGAAGGAAGGAAGGAAAAGGCGTGCGGGGGAGGGCGAGGGGGAGGAGGAGGAGGGGGGGGCTGGCCGCGAGTTCACGTGCTGTCGCGCCGACGGGCTTCGAACGGTCATCGCGCGCGCGCGCCCTCCCTCCCTCCCTCCCTCTGCGCGCGCCCTCCCTCCCTCTCGCGGGCGGGTTCGGACGGTGGAGCAGCAGAATTTCCGTCATTTTAATGAAAAAGCTCCGTTTCTCTCCTCTGAAATGCGGGCAGTGTGAAGGTCCGCAGGCGCCCCAGCGGCGGACACCTCACCTGGAGCAGTAAGGTGTGCTTTATTGCGTGATTTCGACAGTTCATGACCTGCAGTGAAACTACTAACTGCACACAGGAGAAAGTTACATTAGTAAGTAACACGTGGGCTTTAGTAAATAATGCGTGTTTTTAAATGTTAAAGACCCGATATTAATACACTGTGAGCTGCTTTCATGATGTATTAATGACACCACTGTGTTTTGACGTCGAATCCTTTACAGTCGTGCACTATACAGTAGTAATATTGCTCTCTTCGCACACTTTTATGACCCGTCATACTGACATGGGCGGTTTTACGTAGAGTGTAAAAAAAAAAAAAAAAAAGTGCTGCGTTTTCTGGAAATTTCCTCTTCAACCCAGGTATTTATCCTTCATTTATCTGATTTCTTGAAAATGATGTGCCGTGCTTCTGTGGTTTACCTGTTTATATAGCAGGTGAATCTTACTGTCTCATTTCAAGGTGTGCTCTTGCAGGAGTTGGATTCAACCCGAGAACTTTCAGGTTGGAAGGGAACGGCTCTCAACGGTGTCGCATACGTGCTGCTGTCGTATATCTGTTTGAGTGACTTTTGCTTTGAATGAACACGAAAGCTGTGATCAAACTCCACACACCTGTAACTGAGCTCTGAATGGGCTCTTTGTGAAGCCAGAGGGAACTTTTCTCCCATTGAGGCGTCCAGTGCTTTAAGTTGACCGCTGTGCCACTGTGCGTACAGGCCTACGGAAGCTGCCGAGGCTTTTCACGTGTCGCAAACCTTGGTGGAACCCCCGTCGAATTTTTTTTTAACGCGAGCAGGGAGCAAAGGGCACAGCTTTCGAAGCTCCCGATGGCCGGCAGTCCAGATGTCTGCTGTGTGTGTTGTGCTGATGCGACAGCCAGTTGGAAAACTGCCTGATGCAGAAAGCTGTCGGGTCGAACCCAGTAAGTAGTTTTTTGGCAGAGCGTTCGCTTCTCCGTGCCAGCAGTGAGGAGCAAAGCCACTGTGAAATATTCTTTCGTGGCAGGGTTGCAGGGAGGTTTGATTTTACACTGTTATTATGCTTCCAGAGGCACTATTGAAGAGTCCTTAAGTCTTACTTTTCTGGTAGCAAAATATGATTTTTTTAAAAATTTGGGGCTTTAGTGCGATTCATTGTGTGTTTTGCGTTTTGTATCAAAGCATGGTGGCTGAAGGCTTGTACTGTGTAATGGGTTTTTTGAGAGAGAAAATCATAGCTTTTATAGATAAAGGGAAATTAAAAAATCACAGTGCCTGTTTACCTTCCCATATACTTCGATCAATAGCCTTACTCTGGTACATAATGTCTGTGGAATTTGGCAATGAGGAGGGTTAAATGCAATGGAACCATTTAAGGAGGTATGAAAATATATCACTGTTTTCCTGGTGCAAGTCATGCTTTAGGGTCAGCATGGAATGTATGAGATCCTCTCGGTATAAACGTTTCAACGGAGCACAGCCTGTCATACTGCAAATCAGGTTTTCATTTTGTTACCTGCTCCTGACAATGAATGAGTATTTTCCCCAGTTACCCCACGGTAATGAAAGGTATTTCACAGTGAACTAGAACCAGTCCTGATGGTCAGTCTTGTTCCTGGTCTGGGAGAGCCACCATCATGCAAGGTCTTCACTCCTCAATGAAACCTTGAAAACCTGCATTTGTAGTTGGAATGCTGGGGGCCCCAAGGGCAAAGGCATGGAAACACCCCCATTAAGGAAGTCTCAGCAGACACTGAAATGCCGAACTAACATGTTGATCATTAACATTATAATGTTGTGCTACCATGCACAAAATTTTTGAAGCTACAAGTGGGAGGCTTACTGGTTAGTTTTACAGAAAATTGAGGTCCGGAGGCATTCGAGTAACAGTTCGTTCTAACTTTTGATAAGTAGCAAACTTGAGTAAATCTGTCCAACAAGCCTTAGCTATTGTACAGAAGGCATGCATCCACAAATGCAGATCGATGCAAAAGAGCCCTTCTTAGCTTATTTTATTATAAGAATGGGGACATTTGCAGGGGTCAGATTTGGATCAGATCCAGTGTTGTTTAAGACGAGCTGAAGTTAAGGTGAGTTTCAATGACTCTTCCACATGGCTGACTGCAAAAAGTGTACTTCTACTTTTCTTAAAGGCTCAGAAGTTTTGTCTACAGTGTGCTTAATGGTTTTGCTAGATATGAGATGAATGGACACTATTTCAAAATGTGTAGTAAAGGTAATGACATGTCAGAGAGGGGAAAAATGATGATGTTCATGTGCCTTTCCTCTATTTCTCATTTCATTTGAACTGTATAAGCAATTGAACTATGATTTGAGTTACCTGTGTAGGGTTTTTTTTGTCACATTTCTCCCCTCCTTAGGGCCTTTGATGGCCCAGACGTGACAGCTGTTGAACAGTTGGAATTTGAGTCACGCTCTTAAACACCTCCACGCAGATGGTGACATAAATGACAGGTGATGACACTCCTTTTGTCATAATAGCAGTTGACTTGTAAGGTCTGGAGAAATAAGTAAAGTAGTTTATGTAGCATTGTGACATTAATATTTCCCTGCTCAGGTCAGTAGTATTAGTAGAAGGTCCTGAACAGACATCTCTTGCGTGCGTTGTGACGTCAAACAGACAGTGGAGGGAATGGCGAAAATGAGCAACACCCGTTTAACTTTGAAGTAACTAAATCTCAATACAAATGTGGCTGCAAATATGTTGTATTAGGTTGATAACCAGTGATCAATATACAGTACTGTGCAAAAGTGTTAGGCATGCAACTTGAATGTGTGTTGAGAAGTACAGGTAGATTCTTATCTACCATCAGGGGGGTTTCTGGTTGGTCCCAAATTCATTGTGCAGCCTGAGAATGACCTCAAACACCCAACCACAGTCATACACAACTATGTTGAGCAAAAAGAAGGAATCCTGCAACAGATGGTCTGGTCCCCACAGAGCCCTGATCTCAACATGATCGAGTCAGTCTGGGAGGACATGCAGAGACAGTCAAAGTGTGCAGAAGAACTGTGGCTAGTTCCTCAAAATGTTGGAAGAACATGGAAGAACCGACCAACTTCTACCTTAAACTGCATGCAAGTTTGCATAAGAGAATTGACACTGTTTTAAAGGCAAAGGGTGGTCCCACCAAATATTGATTCGATTGAGGTTTTTTTTTGTCTACTGCACTTTTTAGAAGGTTTATTGATTGATAAGTATTCATGGCATTATTTTTGGAACCATCCTCGCTTTATAGCGTTTTTCCCACAGGTGCCTAAGACTTTTGCACAGTGCTGTACATGGTTGGCATATTTCTTAGAATTCAACCATGAAACAAGTGATGCTGATAGTGGTAGTTAGTGGTATTTCGTGCCCCTTCTAAAGCGATGAGCTGCGTTTTCCCTCTTCAGGTCAATAGTATTAGTAAAAGGTGCTGAACACACATCTCTCGTAGTGACTTGAAAAGTAAACCTTGCTGTTTTGTTTTCATTTATCAGGTGTGCAGGAAATAATCTGATTGTGACAAATATAATATGTACTGATAAAATAATACGGTAACTTGCTTTGACCTGCTGTCCGCGGGTTTTTAAACGGACGGCTTGGGAGACTTGAGCGTTTGAACACAAGCTTAGTTTTTCCACAGCGTGTTTAGATGTGCGTTATGAAAACGGAACTGATATCGCGAGGCAGCGTTTTTAGATGGCGTCAGTCACACGCCACAAGACTACTACCCCTGAAAACTCACACACAGCAAACCCCAGAGGGTCAATAATCTCCTCGCAACGTCCCACAACAGTTAGACTCAACTGTTTACAATCGTGCCGCAACAGGGCATCATGGGAGACTCTCTCTATGTACTCTAAGACACTTTAACCCAAAACTACGTGATCTTCGGTAAATCTGTACTTCTGTTGCTGTCAGGAGAATCTTGCATTTTAATTCGGTTTTGATTGTTGATCTTGATTAAATTTCAAATTAATTCTCGAATTAAACTTGATTCTCAGTTCAATATATAGATTAGTACTGTTGTAGTGCTGAGTGATCGAGTGCTTTTATTTATGTACATTTCTTTTAAGGTTCGGTTACAACATTCCCGTTGGTGGTGTAGGTTTGGACCTTCAACATTTTAGAATAACCAAGTGTTTTTCCAAATCTCAGCCAACATTTAAAAAAAAAAAAATGAATCCAGTCGTAAGTCAAGGACAGCCTGTACTCCATATTTTGAGGAAATGACTTTATAATCCTTCACAGGGTTGGATGAATAATACATTATTGGTCACATGATGTTAGATATATGAACTTTTTAGGAATTGTGAAGGATTGTATGGACATAAATTTTGTCTAGCTGTATAAATACATGGAACAGCAAGGTTTACTTTTCAAGTCACTACGAGAGATGTGCGTTCAGCACCTTTTACTAATACTACTGACCTGAACAGGGAAAATACAGCTCAGCACTTTAGAAAGGGCACGAAATACCACTAACTACCACTATCAGCATCACTTGTTTCATGGTTGAATTGTAAGAAAAATGCCAACCATATACATAAATCAGTGTATTTTAATTTGTTAAAACTTTATGCAATTTTTTACTTTATCAAATAGTTAAGCCAGGCAAACGGTTCCCTCTTTCTGCAGCTGCTGTGTCCAAACAAGCACTGACCCCACTTGACTACCGTTGGTGTTTAGATTTACTTTAGCAGGACTGTTGCCTGCACTTCTACTCTCGGGCGAGTGGGAGGCTGATGTTCATCTACGGGTCGGTGTTTTCATGTCCTCCTTTTATTACGTCCACTCTTGCCTTTCTGCAGACGAGACCGTGCAACAATATGGAATAAAAACCGAGATGAGTTCCAGTCTCCTTTTCGGCAGGAGTAACAAAAAAGTTATGCTGCTGTTTTTATTAAAAAAAAAAACAAAAAAAACTTGTCTGTATTAAAGGCTCTGGGTCTCGGGATCTCTTTGGGTATTTTATGGCTATCAACTTTAACGTGAGTGTGTTGGGTCCTAAAAGCGGCTAACTGATTCGATGCAAAAGGTACGACACGCTTTTGGATGTTGGACATGATGGAACTCATATAATCTTTGGTACTGCGTGCTCTCACTTCTGCAGATGCCTGGCTTGTTTACACCCCCCTTAGTCTCCAGTTTCTTTTTAGTGTTTGACTTTTTTTTAATGTTTACTTCCTCATGAAAGCCCAGGGTTTTAGCAGTGATTGCCTTAGCTGTGGTCCTTCTGCAGTTTTATTTTTGCCCAGAGAGCAGCAGCTTGCCAGTGCTGCTGTTTTGCCTGTTGTTTCATCAAACTATAGTTTAAAGGCTATGCGTAAAAACAAGAATCCTCAATAATTTTCTGTAGTAATCAATTTTTTGCAAATTTTTACTTTTAGCACTGTTTTGAGTAGTTCATGCTATGGTGGAGGGACCAAAGTATGAGTGGATTTTTACGGTGAAATTCACTGTTTATATGGGGGCCTGATCAGCACAGTAACACATTCTGGACTGTTTCAGTGTAAGAACTGACTTGGCAGCACATAACTTCATTATAATGAAGTTATCACTTTTTCCGTCCTCATAGAATTATCTGCATAACAGCTACATACTTTGCCAGACATTTATTTTAACTACAGAAAGGAAAGTTCCTCTTGGCATGACTTCCCCAGTGGCTGTGTTGTCAGTTGCATGCTGAATAACTGTGGTAATTAAAAAAAAAAAAAAAAAAAATAGATTTATGGTTACTGGTCTCTCTGTCTGACACTGATCTAGAGTTTTCTTGGTTTGCCTGGGTAACTCGCTGTTCATTATGTCAACAGTTTTGGTGGCAGAAGAATAATTTTTAAATTCTAACTTGTCAGCAGTGTTACTACAGCACAGCATTGCCCTTGGAAGTGTTGTATTTTCCCCTTTTCATCTTGCATGTTCTCTGCTTCCAGTTCTTCAACTCCTTGACATGATGAGAATTCATACATGAGTTGGCAGTGAAGTGAAAATCGCATTTGTTTCCTGTAAATCACTCCACAAGTACAGGCAGGCTGTGGTTCTAACACTCGCTCACTGACCCTCCCAGAGCTGGGAAATTTCCACTTGGCGTTGCTAAAACTGAACTCAAGCTCAGCTGAAGTGTTTCTGCAGTGTTTGTTTTTGAGTTCGAGCTGTTGTGTGTGATTTAAACAAAAAAAAAAAAAAAAAAAATTATTTATTTTTGGAGGGGGTCCTTGCCCTGTGCCCGTGAGGCCTGTCACCATGAATGACAGCAGCGCATTAGTCTTGGGGCCCAATGATTGTGGCGATTCTTCTGCTTGGTGGCTTTTATTGCGTGCTGAGAGATCAGATGTCTTTGAACTGTTGATCAAATTAATTGCGCATTTCAAACAGCGCTCACTGGGTGCGGACACCTCACGTAGGTGAATAAGCGATTCGAGGGTAATGTTAGAAAACAGTTGCATGTCAGAATTATTTGATCATGTGGAAAACTAATGAAAAGCACCACAGTCGGACTGTATTCTGGATGATTCAAAGGCTCCACAAAGCGTATGAGGATGTCCTCATTCATTACCTTCTGTGTCCAAATTATATTTGTGTACTGAGGTATTTACTGTACTGTTGTCAAGGTGGATTGTGCATTAAAGTTTGTTCTTTGTCCAGAGTATATTTTGTTTACCTGTAATTACTCATTATTTTCCAGTTCTTGGAGGCTTTCGTTACAAAACAGTCACCCATTCATCATTTTGACAGAACATCAAGCTATCACAGTAATGTTGGTTTTAAAATGATCCAGGTTATAAACGTCAAACTTGCGTTGACGTTTGTTTCACTTCAGAACTGTGAGGCAGTTTGGGGTGTGAAAGTGCTCATTTCTCTAGTGAAGTGTGTAATGTGTTATTTGCTGAGAATTTCCGTTGTCATTGGTGCCACTGTGCTCTTTCCTGCAGTGCGAGTGTCCTTCGTGTCATCAGTCATCGCTCAGGCTCAGTAGAAGTGTCAGCTGTGGTTGGTGTGTTCCATATGCGCTCTTGAGCGCGTTGCTTTAAGCAAACCGGTGCATAAATCAAGTAACTGTATTAAAACTCAAGTCACGTTCACACGTGAAATGCGTAAATTGGTGGGTGCCTGTATATTCTTTGTCGGGCCTAAGATACCTTAAGAATTTCTTCATTTTTTTTTTTCTCCTTTACCTTCTACATAATGCGTCTCCTCTACAGATGTTAATGAAGTTTTAAAACCCATAAGTACCCTTACAAAATGCCCCCTTGAACAGTTAACTCATACTGATCCATAAAATGTAGCTTTTGTTGTTTAATACTTTTATTAATCATACTGCTAAAAAATTATCATGGATTGGATTGTGAGCCATGCATTAAGCAAGATTTCACAAATTTTTCAAAGATTATATATTTTTATTAAAAAACTAATTTTTTACTGCCAAAAATAGCCTGTAGGCTATAAGAGAATGTAGAGGTTGAAACAGAAGGCATGGGGGTGAAAGGCTTTTTTTTGACAGCTTTTTTTTTTTAATAGTGCTTTCAGGCCTACAGGTATTGTACTGATTCTCATAAATTGTAGAATAGTTTTTCTGGGTGTTTTATTTTTAACATATACTCTACTTTGTGTGGATTTTAAACCATTTACCACTGGTGGGAAGCATTTTATATATGTGCCTTTAGCTGTCTATAATAAATCAACCTCATGGTTTTTTGTGTCAGTCGTCTGCCATCCTGCTTACCTCTTTATCCTCTGTAAGTCTAAATGACTCTACAAATTTAAATTTATACGGGGAGGCGATTATTTCAGTAGGATTCAGAGAGATATGCAGCACTAGGACACATTTTAAACTAAATAGTTGCTTTTACCTTTTTCCACAGTTGTGCACTCTGTTCTTCTTTTGTGGTGTTGTGTGTATGGTGGACACGTGTTTTCTGCTCCTAGTGGCCACCCGACATGGTAAAGAGTGAATAACTGTGATAGTCAGGGGACTCCTGCCATCTCTTTTAAGTTTAACTGCGGAAGGCTGGCGTTCAAGGTGTGGTGTCTATGGTTGCACAGTGCAGTCACTCTGATGCCCAGTACAGGGTCTAAGTCAAGTCCTTTCTTCAGGTACAGAAACTGGGATGTAAGATTTTCTCATTGAACTGTGCTTGTCTGCTATGAAACTACTCTAGTCCTTGTATCCTGATGTTCTCTAAGAGCTACAGTGAACATCTCTACATAGTGTGGAGCTGTGCATTGATTCAGAATAATTGTTCTCCTAATTGATACTTATTGCTGCTAGGCTCAGTCAAGGCTTTGCTGGACCAGGAAGGTCTTTCGGCATCCAGTATGTCTCGTATACTTGCCTGCCGGTGAAACCCTGTTCCTATGGTACACACTGAATTTGCATCTTTATCCTTTCTTTCCCTTCAGGTGGATGTCAGCTTCTGGGGCTGTATGGTCTACTTCATGGCAGTAGCCATGGAGACCACTGAATTTTCTGCTCAGCATCAGAATGGTGATGTCCACGGGAGCACCTACAAGCCTGCACTCAGAGTCCACCTTTACTGTGATAAGCAACACAGGGAGCGCTGTGCCCCTCTCAGCTACCCAGCAGGAGAATATGTTGCCGAGGAGATTTGTATCCAGGCTGCAAAGGAGTGTGGTGAGTAATGAAGCAGGATGGAGTGCCCTAATAGCTTATGAAAGAAAGAAGACTGAAAAAGATGGTGATAAGGCTGGTTTACAGTTTTTTTTTTTTTTTTTTTTTTTTGGTACCCAAGTTTCATAAAAATGCATAAACGCATACAATTAATTTATGTTAGCAGGAGCTATAAAGATCATCAGAGCAGTAGAATATAAGAACTCAATTAAAAAAATGGAAGAGCCTTTTTCTCATGTTTGCTGATGGGGATATGAGCTCCTGCCTTTCATGCATTCAGCTTTTTAAAGACAGGCAAGTTTGGTTTTTCTCAATTTTTAAGACGTGTTTCATGAAAAATCCACAATTTATACAAACATCAGACTTCTGTGACAAAACAAACATCTGACTCAAAAACGTATTCTCTTCCATTTAAATCAAACATTCCCTTCATATATGACACAACAGCCATCAAATACACAGACTGTCCAGGTTACCATCAGCCACTGATGAGATCAACTCAAAACACAGCTATAAAAACCTGTTGCTGCAGTGAATCGTGAATGTTATATACATCTTGAACTTTGCAGCATCATACATCACCTCTCTGTCTTCCAGCATTGTTGTGATTCATTTTTCCAAAACATTCAGTAAACGACCCTATTCGTTCGTTCTGAGATTCTGATCGGTGGGTGAACAATTTTGCTGTTTAGTATTTGCTCCTGGGCAGATGTTTGTTAATTGAGCTCAGGCTGTGATGACTTAAGTTAACTGTGTTGAGAGCCAGTGCTGAATGAGCAGCACATGGAGCAACCTGTGCTTTGTCAGGATGCTTCTCTGCAGCATATTGCAGAAAAGGTTAAACAAATTGAAATGCGTGAAAACATGTGAATAGTGTTTGTAGTCTTGAGAAAAGCATCCTTCTTTGAGAGCTTGGTGAGTGTTTGGGATTTTTTGCCGCTAGAATCAGGTTTGGTGTGAAAGCAGTTGGGAAAAACTTAATTGCCCAAATGCTGGTTTTTAAATATGACACTTATTTGAGTGGTGTTGTGCTTTTGTTGGATGGTTTTGCACTTAACTATTATAATTGCAGAATTAAGGTTGAACTTTGTTTTAGCATGTAACCAATTATGTTGTGATATAAAAGCAAAACCTTTATATATACAAACATTCTTGTAATGGGTACAGTAAAACAATTAATGAATGTACAATAATACTCATGGTGCACCGTGCTGAAAATGAAATAAATTAAAAAGTGAGATGTTTGAATATCCCAGCTATTTAAAGGTCTAGTATGCTTCCTATCAGTCATGCTCACTGTTGCTTACCCCTGTTCATACCAGTATCTCCTCTCCACAGGTGTGACTCCTGTGTTTTACAACCTTTTTGGACTCATGAGAGAGCACGATGGTATGTGGTTCCCACCCAACCACGTCTTCCATGTAGAAAATTCAGCTGAAGAGAATGTGGTATTTAGGATCAGGTGAGGGGTGTCTTAATATATACTGCCACAAATGCTGTATTTCTTGTTTGAAGAGAGTCTGGCCTACTTGGAGTCTTGTAATACAACCTGTAAATTCTCTCTGCCTTGGCACATGTACAGATACTACTTTCCCAGCTGGTACAACTCTGGCACCTATAGGGCGTTTCGCTATGGGATCACAAAGAGTTCTGAGAGTCCCGTGCTGGACGACTGTGTTATGGAGTACCTCTTTGCCCAGGTAGGGCTCTGCTCCTTTGTAAGTTAAACTTGTGCTGTTGTATTTTCTGGGTTATTTATATTTTATGTTTATAGTAAATGTTAGTAAGTTCCACACTGTCAGCACTAAATAAAGCGGCAGCTACACAGACTCAGTAGTTAGGCATTCAGAGGCGGTACTATTTCTAAATGAGAAATATGTCGAAGCATTTAAACAAAATAGAAATTTTAATTCACAGGGTGCCAGTAAAGGTTGACAACTCAGGTTATATTGTTTCTTATGACAGTAGCAGAAGAGATTTTTTCCCCCCAGTCTTTTTTGGGGCAAGTGAGGAAAATGTGTGTGATTTTTATGGGGTTTTTTCAACTCCTCTCTCCAGATTTGCACTATTGTACATTGTCCTTATATCCTAGTCTGATGGAAATTGACTTATGTGGTTCTCCTAACGAAAGTTGCGGGTGCATTGCATCCTGGCTTCCGAACTGCTGCTGCCCATGTTATAGCCGCTCACTGCCTGAGACTCAAAGTGATCAGATCATAAGCACACACTGTCTCATATAAACTGTGAATTGCAGTAGCTGCTGGGCATTATAACCGTTAACTGTCCAGCATAGGAGCAGAATACCCTCTTAATGCAGAACAGCATAGCCTTTTATTTTATTGACATGAAATGTGTTTTGTGCTACTGCAGAATTCAGTATTTTGACTTGCTTTTTCTGGAAAAATAGTCATTAACAAATACATGCTGGAGGTCCAGGCTGGTACAAGTTGTACTCATTAGCAGACTGTTTGAACCCCCACCGCTCTGCCAGCCTGCCTGCCATGACCCTGCATGTGCAGCATCCATAATGGAGTCTCTGAGCTCTCAGCTGTCAGCCAGTATTTCTGAATCCCCTGGGACAGTTCTGGTGTTTGTGAATGCAGGGAGGAAGGACAGAGCACCAGTTATCCTTAAAGAACCTCCACACCACCCTGAACCACTTTCCCTTAGATGTTAGCAGTTTAATACCATCTCTCACGTGGAAGGCAAGAATTCTACCATTGATCCACCAGTTCTTTGCTCATATTTTATTCATTTTTAGCTTATTTAATAGGGTAACACGTACCTAACATTGTAATAGTAAATTAAATGTTTGAAAGCATCAGTACAAAAATGTAAACAGGTTAAAATAGTGACTTATTTTATTTAATACACTCAAATATTATTTTAGAGAGACAGGAGATCTTGTAACTGCTGCTGTACAGTAACCATCTAATTATACAACTTCTGTAAAGTTTGGAATGTGTGTTAATACACTGACCGAATATACCTCATCATCAAAATAGTGTCATGGCCACCAGTGGCAGTACAGATATTGTGTGGTTTGTAGGTTACCTTTGTTTTGGTTTACTGTCATTTGCAAATGCGGTCCATATTTTATAGTAAAGCTAGCTAGATTTTTTTTCCACTTTCAACCTGTTCCTCCTTATGGCACACTGCTACACCCCAGTGGAACTAGCAGCCTGGTTATCTGTGAGACTTCAAACCTGTACTCCTCTTACCAGCTGCAAACTGATTTGGGTAAAAGGGTCAGTTAAATGGCTTACATGGTTAATTACAACAATGGTAAAAAGTGCTAGCAAGGTTGCAAGATGATAATCAGTTTATCATGGTCTAGGATGTTGTAAGTAACACAAAATCAACCTAATACAGAAATAATTCTTATGAAATCAATCATTAAATCATTCTTTATACAATACCGTTTTTAAAAAATTGTTGAAAAGAGCACATGTGATTTATATAAGGATGGACTAATATGATAAAGGTTTGGGTTACCGTTTAAAAAAGTATAGTCATATAACTCTCATCATTTTTTAAGTGGCAGAGCGACTTTGTGAACAGCAAGGTGAAGATCGCCATTAGCCATGAGGCACTAGAGGAGTGCCTTGGTATGGCAGTGCTGGACATTATGCGGGTGGCCAAGGAGAATGAGAAGTCCCCGCTGGACATCTATAGAACCACCAGGTGAGAGTGTTAAGAGGCTTCATGTTCATAGTGGGACAACACTTCTGTATTGCATGACACTGCAAAATCTAATTGTTCTCACCAATATCAAAAATGTATGTGGTGGTATGTGTGTGGATATTAATGTACTGTGTAGTTTTCTATGTGTATCTATATTAGTTACTGAAAGGAGAATTTCAAATAATAATCAGGGCAGCACAGTGGTGCAGCAGTTGCCCACAGCATGTGGCTGTGTGTGTGTGTGTGTGTGTCTACCCTATGATGGACTGGTGTCCCATCCAGGGTGTATCCCTCCTTGCCTAGTGCCCAGTGATTCCAAGATAGGGTCCATACACACATTTAACTTCTTCTAACTTAGATTCAGATTTCAGGTGGAAAAAATGCCCCCCCCCCATTAAATCATCAATACTTTACCATGTGAGGCTATCAATAAGCCCAAAAGTTAGCTGTTAAATATAAAATACATATGACAGATGAATTCTGCTTAGGGATAAGTATAGGATTTACTTGGCTTTTTCACTAAATACATTTAATTGCATATTGAAAAAACTGCAAACAGTAATGTTGCCCCAGACAAACAGATTGTGAACTTGGTCTTCTCCAGCTACAAATCCTTCCTGCCCAAGGACATACGAGCCTATATACAGAACTACCACTTTGTGACCCGGAAGCGCATCCGCTACCGCTTCAGGAGGTTCATCCAGCAGTTAAACCTGTGCAAGGTGACAGCTCGTGACCTGAAGCTCAAGTACCTCATCAACCTGGAGTCACTCCAGTCTGCCTTCTACTCCGAGTGCTTCCAGGTGAAGGAGCCCACAACTGGGCAGGTCACTGTTAGTATCAGTGGCAACTCTGGCCTCCAGTGGACTTGTGACAGCCAGACAGCCTCAGGGTCAGAGAAGGTACAAACTCATTTAGCAGCTTCAGCTTTCTTTACTCTGTTACCTGTCTAGCAGGCTGTTTTAAAGTTGCTGTTAAAGCACTTTGTGGTTTTACTGTCTCACTAAAGCGGTCCCCCCCCCCCCTCCTCTCCCTTTTTTTCCTCTGCTGCTTTGAGTGCATGTGTATCAATGCTGGCATGATTTGTGTTTGGTCCTCTATGTGCTAAGATGCACAATGGATTGCGTGTTTTTTGTTTAGGTAAAATGTCTTTTTTGCTTGTTGAAATAAGCTAAAGTAATGGCAATCACATGCAGAGAGCTTCTGTCTAGTAATTCTGGTAAATCTGTACTTTTCATTTTTTTTCCTTCTCTGTTTTGCAAGCATTACTATTTTGCCAAGAGAAATGTGTCCAAAGTAATTCTGTGATTATCTCCCTAATGCCTTCCATGCTTTACCTTGCTTCATGCACAGGAGTTGCAGACATATTGTGATTTCCCAGATATCGTTGACATTAGCATCAAGCAACCCAGCAAAGAGGAGGTTAGCAGTAGTCGTATCGTCACTATCAACAGAAAGGACAGCCAAACACTGGTAAGATGATCTCAGCTTATGTAGCTAAAAACAACAAACTATTTGCACTACAGAGCTGAACTATTTCACTTTGCCTGGTATAAGCAGAATTCAAAATATTGCAAGTTTCAAAATAGCCACCCTGTTGCACGTCATATGTAAGGGGGCACAAGTGTCTTTTTTTCCTCTTTTCAGAAATTAAAATAAATCTGAAAGGAAGGAGATCTGTCAGTTCCCGCTGTCCTATAATGTGAAGGCAGATCTTAGTCACATCAGAGGTTTGAAGCTGGCGAGTGAACGTTTTTTGCTTTCCTAATTTTGTTGCTTCCAAGGAGGAGGACTGGGGCAAATGCATGTCGTCTGACTGATGGTTTTGTAGGGGACAGTGCATAAAGATCTATACACTACTGATTGAAAGAAAAAAGTATTTAAATATATTTCCTGAACGAAATAGACTTTTTGATCTTGTATAAAAAAACAGGCTTGTGTAAAGCGTACATTAAATAGCAAAGCTTCTTAACTTCTGTATGTGGAGTGCAGCTAATTTTCTGAGTTGTGGAGATTCCCTACATAATATGTAGTGTAAAGTGCTGTTACATGGAATAAAAGACTTTGAAAGCAGTTACTGATTTATGTCCATCAGGTACCATACATTATTCTAATTTGCAGTTGTGAAGGGTAATTTGTAGGGTACGTGAGTAACATGAGCATGAAGTGGTCTTTTAAAATGGCAAAAAAAAAAATCTACTGTATAGTGTTCATTTTGTTAGTTTTCAGCTTGCTAGTTTTATTTCGTGTTTGTATCTTTATCATTGTTCTTTCTCTTTATGAATATTTTTTTATGATCTAAGGAGCCAACAGAATGCTGAGTCTAATGATCTTTCAAGGTTAGAGAAACAATTGGCTAAGTCTCAATAAGCCTAAATTCCTTCAGGTACCCATTAACTTGAGCATTTGAATATTAGTGGTACATAGATATAATTATACCCCATGGTTTGACCACCCTATCATTATGTATAAATATTGACTGCTACAGAGTCTTACAGATGATGTCTGTAACGACTATGTATTGTTGACTGTTATTTCTCTACCTTTCTGCTGTCTCTGCACTTCCCCTAAAGGAGCTGGACTTCCCCACAGCTGCTGAGGCCCTTTCCTTTGTGTCGTTGGTCGACGGGTACTACCGTCTGACGTGTGACGCACATCACTACCTCTGTAAGGAGGTTGCTCCACCCAGCCTTCTACAAACTCTTGATAGCTACTGCCATGGCCCCATAACGTAAGTTTGAACTAAGAAAAGTCTTGCAGCAGCCCCCTTTTTCACTTGCTTATCAGCATATGCCTAAACACGACCCACTGCCCCCCAGCGTACACAAATCAACACCAAGTCAGTGCAACATGCATACCTGGCTCTTAGCACACAGCCACAATTGAACAAATTCTTTTTTTAGTTGTTCTGCTCCTAGTGTACAATTTAAATAGATGTCATCAGTCGCTTTCACGTATTGAACACCTCCAGGAAACAAGTCACTGCTGCACGATGCCTGTTTTCTTTGCTATCATTAGGATTTCATCCTTAGACACACATGTAGATAAACATAAAAATGGCAACTTGTAAATTTCAAATACTATTATTAAAAGATAAGCACTGCAAAATGCTAAAGATTTCTCATTTATCAGGAAGCCGTTGCTGTTGTTTCAACTTAATGTCTACTCTAAAGCTATAATCTTGAAATTGTGCTCACGGAGAACAATAATCCAAAACTGACATGTAACAGATCTACTGCTATCTGGTTCTGTTCTTTTACCACTTTGTGTGAAATAAGTTAATATTTATTTCAAGTTTTAGCTTCTCTTTGTCTTCATGTGAACGCGCTTTTTAAAACTTGTACCGTAGTGTTTGTTTTTTCATCAAAAGGTGACTTGATTATTCTTTAAGGGATGCAGACCACATCAGTTGATATAGTTATATTGCTTTATACATGCTGTTCTGTGTTCTCAGTGTCCAAGTTGTCTCTTCATCCACAGGGGTGAGTTTGCCATCAGCAAGCTACGCAAATGTGGGAATCAGAAAGGCCTGTACATTTTGCGCTGCAGCCCCAAGGACTTCTATAAGTACTTTCTCTCCTTTCCCATAGAAGTGAGTTGAGCGTCTACTTTTGCATGCGTGTTTGTTAGTGGCACAGAAAGTGTTGTTTTTAAAAAAAAAAAAAAAAAAAAATTATTGGCTCTGTTTTAAAAATATCAACTGTCCACTATCCTGTCGTTCTCATAGGTGGATGGAACTGTAGAATACAAGCACTGCCAGATTGTAATGACAGAAGACAGGTGGTACACTCTGAGTGGAATGAAGAGGAGCTTCTGCAGCCTGCGGGAACTGTTGGCCTGTTACAAAAAAGAGACAGTGCACTGCGATGGCATCGTTTTCCAGTTCACCCACTGCTGCCCTCCTAAGGCAAAAGGTCTGATCTTTCTCTAGAAGAGGGAACATGTCCGTCAGCATAGTGTGAATGCTAAGCTTGTCCGTAAAGTTTATGCTACAATGAAGTATGCATTATGTGACCTGTACTATGTGGATATAGTGAATACAGTCCATGTGAATGAGAAAATATTAGTGTACTTGACTTTGTGAAGAATATTTTTATCGCTGCGATTAAATTCTCTCAAAGGTGAAGTGACACTTCTGTACGAGGAACTGTTTCCAGCCATTTCATTGAGTCACTCCTGTCCTCCCCCGTGTTGTGTACCCTGGCAGACAAGTCCAATTTGCTGATTTGCCGAAGCAACAAGAGCACAGAAACCCCGCTGTCCTCCTCACTGCAGAGGCACAACATCAGCCAGATGGTATTCCACAAGATCCGAAGGGAAGACTTGGACATTGTAAGGACCTCCAATCCTTACCAGTCAGCTTTTCACCAGCATTGCAAACGATAGCAATATCTGATGGTTCAGAAATGACCACGACTTTAACTCGTTTGTTGGCTTTTATCGGAACCCAAGTCTTGTTTTCATAAACACTGACTGTTGTGCAGCTGTGTGGGCTTCCAACCTTTTGCCTGGAGTATCTTATCCTGGGTTGCTTTGCCTTGCAATACACTGAAGGCTGCTAGGCATGTGGTTAATTTGAAATGCTGATGAATTTTTACTCAGAATACGGGTGAATATTTGTCCCAATTAATGTCCTGATGTTGCATGTTTGGGTGAAGTTTGCATAAACGTATTAAAGCAATTCCCCTTAAGTGACTATTTGAAAGGTAATCTACCATAAAATGTGTTTCATCACCATCCTTTGCCTTGGGTTCTCAGTACTGAAAATTTAACCCCCATCTGAAGAATGTCTTGCAGCATGTCTTTCTACTGCTGCCACTGGCAATATAAAGACTTGACTACATATTCTTTAAGGTTCATTATACTATTTCAGACACCAAATAAAACTTGGTCATAAACATCTTATTTAAATGCTATGTATTTATTTTCTTGTAACTTTTTTCCTCTGATGGCTTTTAAGTTAAATTGTACTTATTCAATTTTTTATTGGACAGTTAAAAGCAGAAAATTACTTTTTCCTTAGCGCCTGGTAACTATAAATTAAGTATTTTCCTCTCATCTGTAATTAACCTGGGGGGGGGGGCAAGATTATTTTCAAGTGGTTCACAGTCAAGTGCTACAGATCCTGTAGGTGGAGAATAGGTCAAATTTACTGCAGATAGCTTTGGACAAGTTTGTCTTTTCTAAACGTGTAACTTCACGTAAGCTGAAATTCGTTTTTGGTGATTACTGCATTATATTAAGCATAATGTAATGTTGCACTATACCTGTCCATGTTATATAAGGGTGTCCCTTTTATTTACCTTTTCATAGTATATCTCAGGTGCTTTTATTTTTGTTTAATCACTCATGCCATCTATATTTTTGTTTTGTTTCTGTAAGAACGAAAGTCAGGGCCAGGGAACATTCACGAAGATCTTCAGAGGAATCCGCAGAGAGCTGGGAGACTACAGTGAGATGCACAAGACGGAAGTCATTTTGAAGATCCTTGACAAGGCACACCGAAATTACTCGGAGGTCAGTGGAACACCAGTGTTTGCCTCATCTAAAGAGAAAATAAACGAGTGAATGGTTGGTAGGTTTTCGAAGGCTAACCCGGGAGAGCACCCCTTGAAAGAACGCCAGTCTCCCCAAACATTACTGTGGCACTTGGTTTACACCTGATGGTCACATTCCAGTGCTCTGAATCTCATCATCTTCCACAGTCCTTCTTTGAAGCTGCCAGCATGATGAGCCAGCTGTCTCACAAGCACTTGCTGCTGAACTACGGTGTCTGTGTCTGCGCAGAAGATAGTAAGTGTGCTCCTTTAACATGGACTATACCAACCCAGAGATTATGTGTATGTTTTTAAATTATATTATTAAATGCAGCTCGGAGTATGCAGTGTCTGACATCACTTCTACACATGTAGGTTCTACACGCAACTCTGCTTGGTTTGGCCTTAACTTTGTATTGCATTGTATTAATCGACAAGCTGGCGTTTGTTTCTTTTTTGCTATAAAATGACATTTTGATCTTGCCAACTCTGTAGCGCATTATTATAATTTGAAGACAAGAAAATTTTTAGAAGAGCGCATTTGCCAAAGGTTAATATCATCCACATTTGAAAAGTTTCACCAACATCAACCACAAGTAGTAGTGTCGGTGTTAAATTGTCTTTGTAAATGTGTTTTTCAGATATAATGGTGCAGGAATATGTCAAATTTGGATCCCTGGATACATACATGAAGAAGAATAAGAGCTCTGTAAACATTGCTTGGAAGTTGGAGGTGTCCAAGCAGCTGGCATGGGCCATGCTCTACCTGGTAAGGCTACAGACATTACATGCTGGTGAAAAGGACTTACACAGCCAGCTGTGGAGCACAAGCATTGTCTAGCCTAAGCTGTTCAGCAACTCGTATAAGCACAGTTGACACTTTATTCCTCACATATGTTTATATTATCAACCTGGCTTTTGTAGGTAAAGGAGGAAGGAATTTCATGCTGAGATGTTGGTGTGCATCAGCCCGTTAGTTTACCCTTAACACTTGTTGTCACCTAAATCAGAATGATCTGTTTTGGCAGTTGTTTTAAACTGCATTTTTAGTTTCTTTTGTTTCATGTGTTATCGCTTATAAAAATTATTTCTGCAAGAAGTTGTGCAAGCTTTGCTTTTGGTTTTGTAAGATTTACTGAGGTCATTTAGTTGCAGAGGATGCCAAGTCCACAGCAAAAACAGAATAATGTGTTAAATGTTAAAACAAGTTGGGAAAAGAAAAACTGGAATACAATACATCAAATGGTAAAGTAAATGGAAAAACAATAAACCATTGAGAAAAAAACTGTGTATTGATAAACAAGCTATAAATCAAAGCGCATACATTTACACCCAAAATAAGACAACATTTTTGATTAAGTTTTGTGCCAAATATGTATGCAGATTTAAAAAGCTACGATTTTCAAAAACAGTATAGGCTTAAGTGTGTCGTGTGCATTCTTTAGTTTGACAATCAGAATTAAACTTAATAATTAAAAGAAGAAATTGGAGTTATAAAGTTGTGTATTCTGTTATTTCCAATGTATGTGCTTCCCATATAGGTTTTATTTAGTAACACAGTCTGAATTTTTTTTTTAGGCAAAACATAATGTGTTTGGTTACTTTACTCAAGGCTTTAGCACGTGACTACTACGGATTGAATTTTTCACATTCCTTGGTTAAAAGTTCTAAAGTCTGGATCATATTTCAGCCCTGAATCTTATTTGCTGTTGGTTGTGTTTGAGATGTTTTAACTTTCATTCATGTTGTGATTGGTGCAAATATTGAGATATTGAGGTTCATTAGTTTGGGCTTGCTGTCCTTTCATTGTGTCCCTTGTATCTTTTAGGAGGAAAAGAAGATCATACACGGCAATCTCTGTGCCAAAAATATCCTGCTGACCAGGGAAGAGGACCGCAACAGTGGAACTCCTCCCTTCATCAAACTGAGTGACCCGGGCATCAGCATCACTGTGCTGCCCAAAGAAAGTGAGCGCACTGAACACCACGCTTCTCAGCCCACTTTTAATGGCTGACAGTAAACTCACCTTTAAACTTTACTCACTCCCCTTTATTCTCTTTAATGACATCAGGCCAATATGACGCCTCCTTTGGATAGATTTTTTTTGGGCCGTGGTTTTTGTTTAGCAGCAGAATGTAACTTACCTTGAGCACAATGGAGAAGCATATTCACATAACGTTAGTTCACAATAGTTTTCTTTAAAGATATTATACATTCACTCCAGAATGGGGGTTCTGTTCGACCAGTTCACCGACTGTGTACATATCGCATGGGGATCTCTTATTACAGTTTTGATAGAGCGAATACCTTGGGTCCCCCCCGAATGCATAGAGGACCCCAGGAACCTGAGTCTTTTGGCAGATAAGTGGGGATTTGGCACCACACTGTGGGAGATCTGCAGCGGTGGAGAGAAACCCCTCAGCATGTCGGATTGCTTTAAGGTGAGAGCTGCTGATAGGGGAACTTCAGTTCCATGATGGGGGCTTTTTAGTCATTACTGTGGTATATAACCGAAAAACCACCCTATCTGACTTTGCCATTTGTTTTCTGTAATTATTTATCTTGATTTCAAATGTGCACGATGTCATTCTCTGCCTGATAAGGTACAAAGAGTGAGATGGCAGCAGGAAGAGCATATTTAAATATATAAAATGGCTATATAGACTTAATTCATACAGGCTTTACAGGCTTTTGCCTTGGTGATGGTTCAGATATACAAATGAATGTAATTTGTACCGTTAAATTTGCAAAATGAAAAAAATTACTGTGCTAAAGAAGTTTCAAGGAAAGTACTGCAAGTTAAAAAATGCAAAGGAAAGCCCAAAGCTTAAATTAAAGAGCAAGAATTGTCCTAATAGGCTTATTATGACTGAATTGGATTTAAATTACATTTTCTCCAAGTGTGAAAGATGAATCAGAAACTTTGCGTGTTTTAGGGAAAAAATGGGCAGACTTTTTGTGGTTATGCAATATTTTTACAACTTAAATGAACAGTAATATCGAGTTCTTTTCTTGAAAATGCACTTTTGTGGCAGCTCTTCAGAAGTGAATTACAATCAGCTGCAGCCTCTGCTGTTTCTTTAAAATGGCCACTATCTATTTCCACAATTGTCTTGCTATAGAAAAAGGTTTTCTATAAGGATCGGCGCCAGCTACCAGCACTGAAGTGGACTGAACTGGCCAACCTGATCAACAGCTGCATGGACTACGAGCCCCCGTTGCGTCCCTCCTTCCAGGCCATCGTACGAGACCTCAACTGCCTTTTCACCCCTGGTCAGCAACAGTACAGCATGAGGCTGCTTTCTTCTCATTGTCCCCATACAGAATGATTTAACAAAAATGGCTGGCTGTGTATGTTTTTAATATTTAACGTGTGTACACCACCCCTCCCCCCACTTTCTCTTTAAGACTATGAGCTCCTGGCAGAAAGCGACTTGTTACCTAACCGGACCGGGAGGTGTGGGTTCACTGGTGCTTTTGAGAACCATCAGGCCAGTCATTTTGAAGAGCGTCACCTGATTTTCCTGCAGCAGCTGGGCAAGGTAACAGAGGGGTTATCCGTATGATGCCATACACACATCTTCTGTGTGGCAACTTGTCTGTAGAACAAAAAATAAACTATAGTATGAGGAGTTCATGTTGTGTTTTTTTTTTTTTTTTTAAAAATATCACTACATACCTTGCAGTTATCACTTCAAGCTCCACAAGGTCGGGCACGTTTGTGTCCTTTATTCTATGGTGTGTTTGTGTGTTAGTGTAGAGGATCTATGAATAAAGTGAGCCTGGGCATATTCAAAACTAGACTCTGGGGTTTAATTTCCAGTTTATGTCTAGGTTTGTCATGGAGCCATTTTTACGATCTCTCAGCAGCTGACCCAGCTTCCCCTTCTCTTGTCGCAGGGTAATTTTGGCAGTGTCGAGATGTGCCGGTACGACCCTCTTCAGGACAGCACGGGCGAGGTGGTGGCTGTGAAGAAGCTTCAGCATAGCACAGCTGAGCATCTTCGCGACTTCAAGCGCGAGATTGAGATTTTGAAGTCCCTCCAGCATGAGAACATAGTCAAGTACAAAGGAGTGTGCTACAGTGCAGGTGAGACGCACTGAGCCCCCAGCGCACAAGAAGGAACCAAAGCCTAGAAACGAGACGTTTCACACTATTGCAGCTGATGGGAAACAATTTAGGAAATCGTGGTAATATTTCAAAGGAAGTGTGAGCTAATCGCAGTCGAAAAGGAACACCGGACCCTCATATTTTTCACAACAGGTGTTGACGTTGCAGGTCCATCTGAGACCTCAATTAATTTGCCCAATTTCCCCTAATGCTCTAAAATGCCCATTTCAGCATCATAAAGAACACTTTAAACACCAATTACATAATTACCAAATAGTTAACTAGGTAATTAACATGAATTTGTGCATTTATATGCAGTTACTTTTTTTTTTAAACTGCAATGTGCAATACTATTGTAGTAACAATATCAACAAACATTTAATAGTCAAATTGATGTAAAAAATAAGAAATGAAAACAATATAAAATAAAAAACCAATAAAATTTACCTACTGTTAATGAGCTGTTACTCTAATGAAAAAAGGGGTAAGACGATGCTCTATAAACAATACATACACATTGCTAATGGCAAGCTGGGAAGTATATTAATGCACTAATAAAGCACATTAATTTGCTCAAAACTAATAACAAAATGTTAGTTGCATGGGACATTGTATGGGCATGTCTTCATGAAGGCCACTGGGTGAAATGGTGTTTAAAAAGCTAATGTACCACACCTCTGTTTGCAGGAGATGTATATCTCCTAATCTCCTCTTCTACACAACTTTACAAGTTCGGTGCCCATAAAACAGAGAGCAGCAACATCACGTCCCACTTAATTAAAATGTCTGGCCTTTGAGGACTTTTCATTTTTATATACCGGATTGCACATTTATGTTGTGTAGTCCTTATTTTTAGTATTATTTTAGTTTTCTTGAAATAGTAACGATTACATGGACAACATCGGAGGGAAATGTTTACACAGACAAACAAGTTCTCCTTTGTTTAACTTGGATTATTATGTCATTATGTGGGTGTTAATAAGGACCTCCTGTGATCCTGGCGTTACAGCAGATCCAACTCTGGCATTTAAAGTTACCCTTGAGGATTGGGGGGAAAAAATAGAGGGTTGTTTGTAGGTATCTGCCTGTACCAGCTAGTCTCTGAGATTTCGTGCTCTACTGTATGCAAACCTTGATCTGATGTAAAAGGTGGCCGTTTGGTTGCAGATTGAAGCGGGTGGGCTTTATCTAAACACTGTAGAAGGCGTTTGCCTTCATAATCGCGCTTTTAAGAACCATGACCGAGCTCCCCAGACCGAGTTTCAGAAGTGGAGTTGGTATCGCTGATGCGTCTCAGGCTCGATTACTGACCAAGCTTTGTTTTAAGGGCCAGTTGGAGGAAACTGCTGAAGTCCAAAAAGGAAAATAATTCCTCGTCAAAGTTCATAAGGTCTAATAAAGCAACAATGGAAGTGCTTAAAAATAAGTTTGCATCAATATTGACAATCCTTTTTTTCCTGGAATGTTTTTGCGACTGTCCATAAAATCCAAAATCTGTAAAATAAAAGTATGGGAAATGGAGGGTAGCCTGTAGTAGTTATACAAAGCTTTGTACCGTCACGCTGGTATTTTCTGAAGTGCTTCAAGAATGATCTTAAAGTCCAGTTTTATAGTCTTCAAACTCACTCAGCCTCAGTTCAGTTTGTATGACGTACTGCACCTGCAGCGATGTGCATAGACAGACCGTTTAAATATGGTGACAGGGGCCCACAGAAGTCACTTATGAAGCCTTTGTCCTTTTGTTGGCTCCATGCAGGTCGGCGAAACCTGCGGCTCATTATGGAGTACCTTCCCTTCGGCAGTCTGCGGGATTATCTCATAAAGTACAAGGAGCTAGTCAACCACTCCAAGCTCCTGCATTATGCTTCACAGATCTGCAAGGTATGAACCCAGCAAACACCAGGTTCACCAACACAGTGGTACCATTTTTGTATGTATGTATGTATGTATGTATAGTTTCTGTGCCTCACAACTGTGAGTCAGAATTGTTGCTTTTGCATTCTTTGCTTATATCCACGCTGAAAGGTGATCCTTAATAAAGACCTAGACTTGTACAGCATTTTACCCACGATGGATGTAGGCTAATCTCCATTTTGGCAATGTTTCAAGCACGGTTAATCATTTGGTATGGCCTTTCCTTCTGCAGGGCATGGAGTACCTTTCTTCGAAGCGTTACATCCACAGGGACCTTGCCACACGCAACATCTTGGTTGAGAGTGAGCTGAGGGTAAAGATTGGGGACTTTGGCCTCACCAAGGTCCTACCTCAAAACAAGGACTACTACAAGGTCAAGGAGCCAGGAGAGAGTCCCATTTTCTGGTGAGAGGCTTTCTTTGCTGTGGCTGCTGTTTCTGCATTAGCTGTCCAGCAGTTCAACTGATCTCTGAATTTTTATAGCACAAACTGATTCTTGCAGATTGTTCATGGATATGGTTTCTTGTGAGTAATTACATATTACTGGGAGTTCTATGATTTCAACTGTTCCACCAACTCTGCAATCTATCCATTAATGTTATGGAACCCAACCGGTGAGGTGTGTGGTGTTTTACAGGTATGCCCCAGAGTCCTTGACAGAGAGCAAGTTTTCTGTGGCGTCTGATGTCTGGAGTTTTGGCGTGGTGCTGTATGAGCTCTTCACTTATAGTGACAAAAGCTGCAGCCCACCCACTGTGAGTAGCTCTTGGTTTATGATCTGTTGGCTAGCACAAAGTCTCTCCGTTTCACAATGAAGTAGTCTATGGCTACTTGTTCAGTATGATCTTTTTATGGGTCTTCACTCTGGATTAGACCAACTTGTCACAATCTTGTCACTGGTATGGCAGTACAGGTATCACCTAAGATTGACACAGGACTTTTTTCCATATACAAGTGACTAGGTTGCAAATAAATAGCACGCTGTTATGAGAAACAAGCTGAGCGCAGGGGAAAACATCACTCCAGCAACCACTGTAACATAAGAGCGGGTCCACGTCTGGCAGGTTATTTGTATCTGTTGGGTTGAGTGTAGACGAGTGTACAGGTAAACCCCACTCTGCACAGTCCTGGCTGCAGCACAGCTAATCTTTTACGCTGTAACACGGAGGCCAAATGCAGCAGCAGAAATTCATTAGTAGCATGTCACACAAGTAGTGTGTTCTTACCTTACTTACCTGTGACCAGCTGATCTCCTGTCCCATACACACCCATGTATATGTGCAGCATGGCAACCTGTAAGAAACACACTTTGCTAATATCCTTAGTTTCATGGCTTATGTTTGCTTTGTTTCAATGTGTTTGTGGAATCTCCATTTTAGCCTCATAAATAAAGTGTAATCCAGCAAAATGGGGCCAAAAAAGGTAGAAAAGCTTTTGTAAAAATTGAAAGTAGTAAGGCCAGAAAAGCACATATGATCAAAGTGGAATTGAAAGAGGTGTGCTAGCCACCCACCCACCCACCACACCCCACCATCAACTGTTCCCCTCTTCACTTGTGGGACCCTAACAGTTCATTATAATAAATTTCCTTGTTTGGGGGGGCGACACTTGATGTGAATGGTAATTACGTCACTAACGTGCTAAAATTTAAACTCGCGCACCTATTTCCAGGAAGGCGTTACGTTCGTATCTAGGGGGATGCCTGTACTGGGATAACAAACGGAAAAGTGATGTTTATTTCACAGTTTGTGCTCACAAACATTGCTGAAGTTCTCCTGCAGGGTTGTTGTAACCACCACTTTCTGTTCTATTTAGGTGTTTATGGACATGATGGGGGCTGAAAAACAGGGACAGATGATCGTTTACCATCTAATCGAGCTCCTGAGATCGGGAACCCGGTTACCTCAGCCAGCAGACTGTCCTGCTGAGGTAGCGCCTCATTCTTTCTAACCGTATTGTTGTACTTCAGACCAGCAGGGCAACCAGGACTGCTCATCTTCAGGTCTCGTGTCAGCATTTTTTAAGCAAATGTTTGTATTACTCCGTTAACTGTGTCTGGATAGTTGCTTTTAATTAGCAGAAAAGAAAAGGAGCCGGGCTGCTGACCGCAGTCCGCTTTCCCATTTATTCTCCCAGTAGTTTGCTTGTTACGTCCACATGATGGCACCAGCCGTACACCTTCCTATGACTGATGCTCACGCTTGTCTAAGTTCTGATAGGGTGGAAAAGATGTTAGCTACACGAGCACATAAACTGTCACACAGAGATGATGACGATATAAGATAATGACTATGGGAATTTTGGTTTTGCTGGAGCCTCTTGGTCTTCAAATTTACCAAAATTATTTTGAAATACAGTGATTCAGACCCGTTGTGCAGGGCTCTTTATTTCTGATGTTTAATAAAATACAGATGTTGGAATTATCTGAGGATCTTAGCATCTCAGATGGAGACGGATTTATGTTTCTGACATTCCTCAGGTATACAAGATGATGGAGGACTGCTGGAGCAAAGAGCCACACCTGCGACCGGCCTTCCGGGAGCTTGCCTTCCATGTGGACTTGTTTCAGGACAGTCGGGAGAGCTGAATATGGTGCCTGAAGCCCCCTCGTCTCCCACGAGCAGAAGAGTCGGTTCTCCTGAAGGAGGTCACGCTGAAGGATATGCACAGATACTTTAGTGTTCGCCTTCGGTGGCTCAGTTCGAGTTGTTCTCCAGTGGGCTGTGCGCCGCTAGAACTGAGTGCACAACCCCTTCCAACAGCCCTCAGCACGCTGAAAAAAAGACTATTAATTTGTATTTTTTTAAAATTCTTCCTGTAATTTACAGTTTCTCCTCTGACAGTGCTTGTTGTGCTTATGAAGGAGAAACAGTAATATGTTTATATACGACGTTGCAGAAATGTCTATTTTGTATACTGAACACACTGCTGATTGTTGCTGAGCAGTTTTAAAGCAGTGAATGTAAATGAAGCTCTTAATATATTGCAAATTTCTTGTAAAATATAATTCAACGATTTTGTAGTTGTTTTCAAGGTAAAGCAGATTAAATCGGATGGTTCTGTGTGCGTCACTTAGTTTCTTCACTGTTTTAGTTAGTTTTTTTTTCTTCACCAGTTCTGCGTGAGACAGAGTTGATGCCGATGCCCCTTCAGCTGTCCTTTTACCCTCTGTGTTCCTCCCGTTGCTACCAAGCGACGTGGCACAGCGCTTCCGTCGCGTGGCAACCTGGAGGTGGCGTTTACACTGTTGCCAGCTGAGACGCCCCCACCGGTGCAACCCTCTTCTGGCTGAAGGGAAATTTGGTCCCCGAAATTCAGGGAGAAGATGGGTTGCAGAGCTGTAATTGTGTGTCATTTCTTAGAAAGAAGCTCTCAGACAAGAGTTACTGGAGAACTGTTGTCAAACTCACTAAACCTAATAGATTTATTATTGTAGCTATGGAGAAAAGTACATTTTGCATTTAGTTTTCTGTGTCCAGTACCCTTCGCATATTTTGTTGTTTTTAATGTTTTAATTTAATATTTTTAATATTTTAATCAAGCTGGTGAACTTTGTTCACAACTACAACACTTTCCCAAGATTCATTCCTGCGGGTCATGGTTCAGCCTGCTGCCAGTTTATCTCTGAATGACTTTACAACCGAGCTGTCTGTTGTCGTGCAGTACCGTAGATTATCCCCAAATACAATGCACTAGAACGGGCTTTCGTAATCATTTTTTTTAAGATCACAACTTTAAAACCTATCTGCAGATACATGGGGGAATCTGTTTAAGATCAGCTTAGTCGAATGTGTAATCTGTCCAAAAACAGCGCTTTAACGCTGCCCTGATGGTACAAACCGTTTGATTTGTTGGGCTGATTTCCTCTCACGCAGTGATTTTGACCCATAGGAGAAAAACTGAATTATAGCTGTTGTTTCTCACACAGAAAGGTTTCGCCCGCATAACAACGAAACGTGGAGAATTTAAAAACTGGAGAAATGTTACGAGGACCACGTCCTCCTTGGCTGGTTACGATGCTGTCAAGGCCCTCTAGTGGCCCAACTACACTCTATTCAAAATCCCCAGCTCCTTCTGAAATTCATCACTTACCTCAAAGTTCTTTGCAGGAATACTGAGTAACTTCTGTCCTTTATTTCCCCCCCCCCAGCCTGTGGACCATTCAGTGTAAGATATGAAGGTTTAGGAGACCAGAGACAGAACAGCCACGTGAGTCCCGGCCATTCGTTTTGCACAGATGTATGTTAGTATAAGGTAATGTTTCTGCAGCAAAGAACAATAAGAAAATACACTTCTTGCTTTATTTTTGTTAAAGATGTGATGATCATGTCAAGATGTTTCCTTCTGGAATGTAATGACCAAATAGCCCTAAAGTTCCTGATGACCTGAATCCCCTTTACTTCACATTTCTGCCTTTCTTCCATGTCTGATCACATCTTGATGAATTTGTAGTTCTTGTACCTCTCAGGAAACCTTGAACCGCAGCTCCTCCGCTACCATGTAATAAGGTGGCCGAATTACGATTCTGTCTTGATGACCATCCTGGTGTCCGAATTCCCGAGAGGTGTATGTATTAATACCCGTCTCCGTATCAGAATCGAGAAGGACATCGGAGAAATATTTGAAATTGACATTCGGAAGCAGCGCTGCGCCCGGCATCCGCGTTCCCACCGCTTTCCGATGCCGACTGTACTCCAGGGTTCGAACGCAGTTTGTACTTTTGTGATCTTCTTCACTTCTGCTCCTTTTGTAAGTTCCCCGCTAATAGCCCTTCACAGTCAGCACATTTTTTCCCTATTTCATACAGGTTCCATTTCTTTTTTCATAACTGACTATTAAAGGTTTGTTTCATTCCTTATTATTAGGAAGAACAATGTATTATACTAAACTTAAAAAAAAGTAACTGCATATGAACACAATTCCACATGAATTACCTTATTATCTGTTTGGTAAATAGGGTTAGCAGTGTTTGTAGTCGTGTTTGTCTAAATTGTTGTTTATCATGCTCGAAATAGATATTTTAGGGTGTTGGGGATATTTTGGGGAGATTAATTGGGGCTTCTCAGACAAACTCAGAACAAAGCATAATTTTCCCTCAGAAAATAGTGAAAATAGCTTCCTGATGTTCGCGTTCACAGTATTCACGCCATTTCTAGGAACCCATTACACTCCGGTAGTGGAGTATCTGTATTTTCAGTTAATGGACTTCTGAACATGTGCCAGTGTTTTCAAGGAATACTCCATGTAATTTGTGGTAACCTTGTGACAGAAGAATTTTGTGACTCTCTTTGCTCTTTTTTGGATTCTGTATAAGTAGATTTTTACTACTCTCCTGCGAAAGCACTGAATCGGTCATCTGACTATCAGCATGTTTTTGAGTAGAGAGGTGGAGTAGAACGGAAGAAGGAGCCCAAAAGAAAGACTGTTTGTTTCAAAGACCCGTCACCCACTTCTTATTATCCTCAACTTCATATATTTGGTTAAATATTAGGTTATTTCTTGACATGGTGGTGATTCTTGGTTTTTCAAGTTTCCTCCCATTGTTGCTATGGGTGGAATGAGTTAAATCAAAAATGAAACAAATGTTAAACAAAAGGAGAAGCTCATGGGTGTTGAAGGACACCAGGCAGCACAGTGGGAAAAGCTGCCATCCTTGGATTCCAGATTAAAATCCCACCACCCCCTGTATTGTCCGTGAGTGAAGGTACGGAGCGGTAAAAACAGACGCATCAAGTTCCACAGTTAAATGAATATTGAACATTAATGTAGCTGCTCTGTCAGCACAAGAGATTCCTTTTAAATCCATTTTTTTATGGATCCTGTTCACGTATCGAGCTAAACTGCTCCAATGAATTGCGTGTATGTCCTATTTACAGATAGGAAATGAGCTGGGTAAATAGTAAATAGAAACTGGAAGTAGTCAGAATGAAAGCTGGTACTATCTGCAAGTAGCTTCAGCTTCACTGTACGGCACAGACAAGCTGAGATAGGTAAGGCTTTTTTTTCCCCTTCAGCTTTCTACTGCCATTTATGTACAGTAACAGATTTAAGAAGCTTGTTTCTGGTCAGGAGTTGCTTTTTTTTGTGTGTGTGTCCCTGATCCTGATACCTTTGTAGTCATGTGTTTAATATTGATTTTAACTTACTGTAGGCAGAAGATCTTAAACGTGTTCCTAAACCTGCTGGCTACAATGGGAAGAATGGTCCTAAATTTTCTACTTTTCATCCAATTCCTCAGCTGTAGTAAAGGTACTGTATCTGTTAGTGGGTGAGCGAGAGGTTCGAGCCGCTTAGCTGGGCGAGGGGGATTACCAAGTTGTTTCTATGGTGATATATTTTGTTTAAATAGCTAAATCTTGAGGTTTAATATCATACAGGCTCAGATACTTGTGTAGCCAGTGCTGAAGCGCATTATATTGTAGTGATATTGAAATTGAAGACCAGCTTGAGTTCCAGAAAGGTCTCTATAGAAATTTAATTTCTAGCTGTGACTAATTTAAAAAAAAAAAAAAAAAAAAAAATTCAGAAAATGATTTTTTTTTTTTTTTTGCTACATCCACTTGCCAAGTAATCTCCCACACATATTTATTTATTTTTAATATTGATCCACATTGAAACATCTGTTAATATTTAACAGGAAATGCCGCCTAATACGTACGTTTTGCTGTTGTCTGACATTTGTGCCTAATGGCAATTTTCATACTTATCTAGCTGGTGTGTCACAAATACAACCAAAGACTATGGGATAAGATAATGTGTTTATTCAAAAAGTATGAGAACTTCAGTAACAAGGCCATTAACTGGCTCTGTCGGGCATAACATGAAATTCCCATTAATTTCATTTCCCTTTCTTTTGATGAAATGAAAACTAAGTGCAAACATGATTTTGGGATGATAAATCACTGGAATCCGCAGGGGAGGTGCCACTCCTTATGTTACCAAACACAGGCTGGGGTTTCAGCAGCTCTGCGTGTCCACACCTGTGCCAAACACCCCTGGTTGATGCGGCCCGGCTGACGCCGCGGGGGGCCCTGCACCGGCCTCGCGTGGGGTCAGCCAGCCTGAAAAACAGACACGACCGTAGGAAATCGGAGAGAATTATTGCCAAGTTACTGTTTAGAAATCCCGGGAACATTTCTACTATATTTCTTCAAAAATTTTCCAAGGATGTATTAAACAATTGGCTTTTTTTAATCTATAATTTGTGGCATTTGAAACTAGAAGCAAGTACTTTTTACCTACTGCAGTTCCTCAATGCAAAGGACCTCATGCCACACATTTGGATTCTAGTGAGCTGAGAGCATTTATTGCAGTCGGCATCATAGTTTTGAGAATAGATGTTTTTAGTAGACTAAATATAAATTGGGGGGGGTAAAAGGGAAGCTGAAAGTGATGACTTGTATGGAAAACATTTTCAAATTCTTTGTTTGCTAAGTTCGCCATATTGTGTAAAAAAAAAAAAAAAAAAAAGAGATGTCAAAGTGCACAAAAGTGGAAATAAAAATTAAATGGTTTAAATTTATAATGTAACTGATATGTCTATACGATGTAATAATTATAAGCCGTGTATCCTTGTCTAGTTAATGTACCATGCTTTATGTATATTATTATTGGGAAATGTATTAATTTTATAGATTGACAATACAAAATTATTATTACAATGTGTGCATGTCTGCAATGTTGACACAGAAAACATTTTGTAACAAATAATAATGCAATTTTTTTTTCCCCTAGCAATCTTTACTGTGACAGTGAGCAGCTCCAGCTATCAGGCAGAGCTCCGTGGAAATGTCACAATGGAGTGTCGCTTTCCACCGGGAGATGGTACAACACCGCTGTCGTTGCACTGGAATCGCCTCGAACCAGACAGGCGCTTGGTGGTCTACCAGATGGTCAACGGGCACGAGCACATGAACTCCCAGGATTCTCAATACAGGGGGAGGGTTCATGTGAAGAAGGAGGAACTCAGACACGGACGGGCTGTGCTACAGATCTCAGATCTCCGCATGTCTGACTCTGGGAAATATCAGTGTGTGGTGGAGTTGAGGGGCGTCGACTACAAACAGACCACTCTCGCAGTCAAAGGTTCGCAGTTGCCGATGGATCCGGCACAGCTCGCGTGTGACCGTCTGTTTCTGCCCCTGACCTCTTAGAGGAACATAAATAAAATGACCATGTTTACATGTAGGGTTCTGGTTCAACCTATTGCTTTTGCTTATGTGGTCCAGTTATTGGTGATCATTTCTTCTGCTGTTTCAAGAAACATGTTCACGTTCCATATTAGGTGTAGAGCACAAAGAACTTCACACATCCTTGGTCACAATTACAAATATTTTAAAATTATTTGCACTTACTAGTTAGAAGAGGCACGTTGGTTGAAAATCTGTTTACAAACGCACCTCTGATTTTAACTTTCTTTTGACTTAAAAGTGGACAGAATTAAGGATGACAGTAAAGCGCTAGTGTGCAGATGTGTTATGAAAATTGTCAAGAAACAACCTTATTGAGGGAAAGACAACATCACGGTGAGGGGTTTGGGTAGATCACAAGGAGCTTGAAATGTGACCCACCGGGTTCTGCTACCTGAGGTAATGTAATGCAAGGCTGTGCGATGTGGACAAATGTGAAAAGAGGGAAGTGACCTCAGGGTGACCAAAAATCTACATTGTATATCTGGGAAGTCATAACAGTGGGACATGGTTAAAGCTTAAACATTAGCTGCTCTGAGGAGTTAGGAAAGCATGATATCGAAAACATGAACAAAAGTAAAATCTTAAGTTTACCGTCAGGCTTTGGAACAAACCTTTAGCTTTACAAAGTAAACAAGCTTGTCGGCNGAAGTCATAACAGTGGGACATGGTTAAAGCTTAAACATTAGCTGCTCTGAGGAGTTAGGAAAGCATGATATCGAAAGCATGAACAAAAGTAAAATCTTAAGTTTACCGTCAGGCTTTGGAACAAACCTTTAGCTTTACAAAGTAAACAAGCTTGTCGGCGCATAAACATAAGTTTTGGTTGCAGTGAAGTGAAACTGAAAGGGCTGTTTGAGCTCAGCAGTAACCTGAAGGAAGCAGGGCTGGCAGGCTATTTTTCCTGAGCATCACATGCTGCCTGACCCTCTGTTTCCCCCTTCTAGAAAAATTTTGGAAAATCCCACTATAAACTGATGCTGCTGTGCAGTTTTTTTTTTTTTTGCTGATCTGAAGCAGTGTGACTGTCTGTTTCTGCCCGCAGCCTCTTACAGGAACATCAGTGCCACCGCACTGCAAACCTGCTCGGAGCTGGGGGGTCCGATGGTGCTCGAGTGCCACGCCTCAGGGTTCCCTCTGGCACAGGTAGAATGGACTGACGCCTCCGGTCCTCTCGCTGCTGCTTCGGTAAACACCTCCTACGAAGTGTCCGCCGATGGGCTGTATGCGGTGACGAGTCGTGCGAAACTCAACGCCAGCTGTGGCATGACATACAAATGCACGTACGTCACCGATGAAGAAAAGGCCGCGGCCTCCATCTTCCTGTCAGGTGGGTGGTTAATGGTTCTATTCAGAAAGAACAATAGCGCTGCTGAAACGGGCAGTGTAGAGCAGGATATGAGCAGTGCTGTCATGTGCAGATGTTGGAATCAGTTGCCTTTAACAGGAAAGACTTTTTGTGTCTGTCGTTGAGTTCGGGGCCCTGAAGCGGCAAATAAGCCGTTCTTTTGTTGCAGCTTCATCCCAAGAGGAGTCCTTAACAGTCCCCAAGCTGTCCAGCCCCCTGCTGCCTGTGGGTTGTACTGTGGGTGTGGTACTGTGTGTGTTGGTTGTGCTTGTAGTTCTGAGGAAATCTAGCCTTTGGTCTCCACAAGGTATGGTATGAGTGCACATCACTGCACGTTTTATTGTTCTTCCTGTAGATGATGCTGTTATTTAACCATTGAGTTTAAATGAGCATTTCTCATCTTATACACAGCTGGCACTTCATTGTTTAGCTTTTTTTCCTGCTGTTTCTCTAAATGGTGGTGTTTTGCATGTTGACAGGTTAGAAACTGGTCCGTTTTTGTTTCGTTTCTTGAAACAGGCACAATAAGGAAAAAACGTATATCAAGGGGATCTGACAAATCCACATGTTTTGCCACCACAGGTAAATTCACACTCACCTAAGACCCGACTGTAGGGGCAGGCACATTTAAAGATTTCGGTCGCAGTGTCAAGTCCTCCATTTGGACTGATGTTGAGGCTTAACAGCGGGACTGGCTGCGAGACGGCAAGAAAGCGGCTGACAGAAGATGCGGTACCGACACCGGAAAGAAGGCAGATAACAGCAGTTGCACAAGTGTCCCTGGCGGGGAAAAAAATGAATAGAAACGAGGATGCAAAGCCAGTGTTTTTCAGTAGGTTATTTTATCCAGATATCCTTCCATTTGTTTTCCTTTATTCACAAGTTCTGGCAAAATGTGATTAAATCAACAATAAGAATTACTAGTTAGCTATACAGATATTGTCGACAGGACTCGGTTAGAGACCGACAGCCTCAGTGGCACCGGTCACCGGATGGATCGTATTCGGGGTGATTACGTGTGAATTTGTTGTCCACCGTACGGTAACATCTGTCAATGTTTTTTCTCTCTTTTTTTTTTTTTTTTTTAAATATGGTATGTTGTTAACATTTTTGAAATACTTCGGTGTTCTGTGCTGAGCGGTGGTGAGATGCGGTCAGTGAGGTGGTGTGATCACTTGCGGCTGTTCTGCGGATTAGCCCAACTAGGGCACTTCAGCGAGGACTTCAAGCGCGAGTCCGGTCCTGTGAGACGCACAATAAAGGGAAGACGTGGTGGTAGCTGGAAGGTGTGTGGTGGCACACGGTTTCGCTACGGTGTCACACAGGGACACGCATACGGTGTTTTAGCGCATTTTCATAACAATTTCATCACTTTTTCCATCTACAGAATAAACTAGAAGCGCTCAGTCGTGTTGTAGTTTTGTATGTTTTTGTAGGGCTGTCAGAAGACGCTATTATGACACTACAACATCGTTCAGGTGCCGTATGTTATACGTTACAAGATGTTTATATATACATGTTCTAAATAGCTATACGATGTGCCTTTGCTTAGCAGATTTCTGGAAATCAATAAAAAACAAATATTGTTTGACAGTTTTTGTCCATTTAATTTTTTAAATTGTTATTCCAATTATTGGTTTTTATTTATTGTTGCCCGTCGTATGTGAAGCGCATCATAAGTTGAGGACAACCTGTAATAAATAAAACACCCGTTCATGCTTTATCAATAATTGTTTGTTTAGTTCAGAACTACCAGTTCCCACCCCACAGCGACAGGTGGGATTCAGCTGACAGGACATCCCTTTCGCGGTGAAATAAAATTAGAAGTGAAAAAATGTGCATCACCGCCACAGCCCTCATTGCAAAGCGATTCATGACTTTACGTATCCAGAGTTTGTTGGCTTCTGGCCACTTTTGGCTTCCTTTATCGTCTACACAAACAAAAAGAGATTAATGATACAGACCACCCTCAAGTTACTTATGTTTCAGGTTCTGTAAAGGGGGGGGGGTGTGCAGGAAAAACTTGTAGATTTATAACTATTATAAATGAATACACCTTGCAAGACTTTTCATTGTAACATTTTTTACACACATTGAGCTGCTTTGAAATTAAGACTGATGTAAAATGACTGAAATAAAAACATGTTTTGATAAAGTCTGTTCACTGCGGATTGTTGACTGATTCAGTCCCGTTTTGGGTTCACTTTACTGCATCTGACAGCAAGGCTCAGAAAAGGGTTGTTTTCACTCCGCAACAGGTAGAACTTACTGTGTAATGCAGAAGTGAAGAAAAAGCATTTAAAGCAAATAAATCAAAAATGTGTTTTTGAAAATGTCACAACCCAGTGAACTCACGTTTTAAATACAAACTTTAACATTCCTGATACAAATGATAATCTTAACTGACAAGTTTATTTTAAAAATTGGATCTTTTTGACTGTAAAATGCAGCCCCATGTGACCTAAACACTTTAAACCCATAATTGGTTTTGAAAAAACTGGTAGTTTCTTTGGGGGTGACCACCTTTCTCAGTGCTGAACAACTGTCGATGAAACTAAATGTCCTTACTGTTGAAATGTTGTGTTGCTTCAGGGCCCTCGGAAGAGACCGTAGAAGATGGCGACGGCCATGAATTCCAGTGACCCCAGTGAAGTGTGAGTACCGGAACTTCCGGGCTGATTTGTAGACGTGCAAGAGCTGACGTGTTTATGCAACACAAGTTGGAAATGAAGAACTACCTCTTGCTCTTGTCCTGTTTCTTTATGATTAAATGAGAAGAGCTTAATGGGAATCGATGATTCTGTTACGACTCATCAGAAAAAGACTTATTTTAAACTTGACTTCCTGGTCTAACTGCTATTGTTATCATTTTCCTCTGGCGATAGAGAATCTGAATCACTTAAACTGGAATCGAGTGACCGTCGGGGGTGAGTGAGATTCTGCTGGTACAGTAAATCAGGCCTCTTCCTCCTTTGGTCCGCAGGACAAGACTACTGCCCCGAAGGAGCCCTGCTGCGATAGACATGAGAAAAGCTGTTATAATCCAATATTTGTAGCTGTGTATAAAGAGAGGAAGAATATAAAATTGTACATTAAATTAAATATCTTTAAAGTAGAATGAAACGCTGGTAACTGGCAAAGTTTATAAAAAAAAAAAAAAAAAAACAGGACGGGTAAACGGGTAGAACGTGTGGTCCTTGATGTTTCCGTTGTCCTTCGGGTTTTGTGTGAAAATACAGAAATCCCTCAGTATCCAACTCTAATCTGTCCCTAAAAATGGACTGAAAAACAAAATGATGGGTACCAAATGCCAATTATCCCGATTATTTTAAATTGTGGGGGGTAGTGCGCCCCCAGCCCACCGGAAAATGTAGGTATAGCTATGAAGTCCTGACTCGAGCAGGATAAAGGTAAACCCCAGTTTTAGAAAAGACGTGATGTGGCAGTTAACGTGTTTATACCGCGGTGCCGTGTGTACAGTCCCGCACGTTTCACATGGAGACCCCGGCGTTTAAATATATCGGTTTATTAAAGAATGAAATTTAGTGAAGAAGCGAGGTTCGCTGTGCGAGGAAAACGGAACTTTGTAGTCCTTCATGTAAATTTCCTTAGAACACGTGACGGCACCTTCAGCTGCCTCGCTGACAGAAACGATCCTGTTCATGTCACCATGGTGTTTCGTTATTAGGGAGATCTCTGCGTTTGCAGCTCTAAAACTTCTGAAGGTTCTTTTAAAACATCCCACCGCCTCCTCCTTCTCCTCCTCCTCCGAGAACCAGGGGGCATCTGGTGGAATTATCCAGCTGAAAGCACAGTAAGTGCAGTGACGCCGTGCAAACGTGTTCAAGCAAAGCAAAACTAGTGGAATAAGACAGCTGGTAAGACGCCAGCGCGCCTGTTTCAAACTTTCACTCCGTAACGGTATTCAATACAATTTATTAACACATACAGTATTTTTCTGTCACAGTACGGAATTTGTTTTTTTTCAATTTTTATTTTTGTTTGCATTCCAATTATTTTATTATGCGTACATTTCCGATAAAAATTCGTTATAGCAAAAATTTACATTCAGATACCAGTACCTTGGTACTAACTTTGAAGAGCCGTTACAGCAAATATTTGGGTATAGAGTTTGGGTTCTGAGGGATTCCTGTCTGAAGGCTTTTTCTCTGTGTGCTGCTGCTCTTGGAAGAGTTGGAGGAAAAGATGACATCAGCGAGGAGCAACTGTGGGCAAAGGGACAAACTCCTCCGTTGTTGTTGAATATTTTAGAGTAGATGGACTTTCAACAGCAAGAAGTACAGTTGAAGGAATTTTTCACTACAGTTCCAGATGTTCAGATGTTTAAAGTATTAAAAAAGAGGAAATTCTTTTCATTTACACTGGATTCTCTTAACAGAACACTAACCTGTAACTTATTTAGTCTCTTCTGTCATTTATACCCTATTTAACTGTGGCGTCCCCCTGACCCACCTGCTTAAATATAACTGTGACGTCTTAAATAAACGTTGAAGCTTAGAAGATCCGAGTGGTTTTGTGTGGAAATGTACAGAATGGTTTGTGTGATGAGTGAAACATCGCAGAGGTCAGAGGTCAGTTACTGACAATAATCCCAAACTTCACTCTTCCGGTTACCTGCTCTTCACACCGTGATGTTTGGAAAAAGCAAATGTGGGAAATATTAAAGATGGAAGCAGATTGTTGTCAATTTAAACCGAGTTTTTAAACATCTACCCTCATTCCTGAAGGAACCAAAGTGTTTAGCACGTCACACAGCCACGTGCAGCCAGTTACGTCGGTTTTGGCCCAAAGCTCAACAGGTGTGAAAAGGGAAAGGTACAGTTTTTCCAATATTAAAAATGTTTGAATGATTTGAAATGTGTTTTGTGAGGCACGCGTTTCCACAAACCCTCTACCCCCCCGCCGTCGTCGTCGTCGTCGTCGTCGTCGTCGTACCTGTCAGCGCACCTGCCTCGAACAGCCAATCGGCTCGTGCGCCGCCAGGCCCTGCGGGGGTCTTCCCCCCCTCCTCCATCAGCGCAAAAATATATAACAACCGCGAAAAAAGATGTGGAAAAGTAAAATGTGTATGACACATTTCTACTTAAATATATTTATCAAACACAATTCGGGCATAAATACTGAATCATTGACGGAGTTATTAGTTATTAGTGACGTCATGGATAACAATGACGAGCAGCTTGATCTCATCCGGGAGCCGCAAAGTCCGGTTTCTTACTCGCGTTTCTATTCCGGAAGAAACGACACGACTGGATTAAAACTCCAAACTGCACATCTTCCCCAGGAAAGAGAAGGTCTTGAGATGATACGTGTTTATATGAAGCAATTCGCACCCCCCCCCCCCCAAGTAATGCGGCGTATGAGCGGAGCTGCGTGGGAGGTCCATCCGCCTGCGCCAGGTGAGCGGTGTCAACACGTGTCGTGACGTGTCACCTGCGTGCAGGAGTGAAATGACAGGCGACACCGGGTAACCTGGTGTCGACACGGGTGAGCGGTTAGTTGAGGTGAGGCCGGAATGACCTGGTTGAAAGTAACACGCGCGAGACGATCTCCGGTCCGCGGGTAACTGGAGCCACCGGTGTTGTGTGTGGTTTTTTTTTTTTTTTTTTTTCTGTTAACTTTTGGGACGGGGGCCGAGCAGAATGTACTTTCTGACCGGGTGGCCGCGGAAGCTGCGCTGCCCCCTGCGAAGCGGAGAGGAGCCCTTCCACATTCGGCCGAACTCCCGCGGCTCCTTCTTCGCCGTCCTGTCGGACACGCAGGTCGGCGTCTGGTTCGGCCGGGTAAGTCGGACCCGCCCGCCGCCTCCCGAACGCGGCTCTCGGTCCCGTTCCCCTCCCAAACGCTCCCTGTATACGATACGCGCGCCGGCCACTTTATTAGGTACACCGAACCGTCGTTCCTGACCAGGCGCGTCTCCTCGCTGTCGAGCCGATACTTCCGGGCATCATCTGGTTCCACGAACCTGCCGTGCAGTCTTCGCCTCTCGGGCCGGTGGAGCATCTTCGGGGAGGAGATGCGAGCAGAGCGACCGTGCAATAGAACATCTACAGGGACTGTATCGCACCAGCGTGGACCGAGAACCCTGTGCAAGATGCCCAGCACCTTGAGGCAGAGAGGTTCCAGCTCCGTGCTTGAGATGTGTACGTGATGAAGTGGCTGCTGACCGAGCGGAACCTAGAAGCGATATTTTAGTACACGACCGTGTTTCACGTTTAAGCTTTACGGTCATGCAAGGTGTGCAAGACTTCACAGCTCTTCTTGTACCTCTGAAGTCGCTTTGACTTCTGAAGAAAACAAACTTTTCCTCAGTGTTGTCTAATGCAATGAGCAAGTAGAGATAAGAGAAGACCTTTGAAGACCTTTATGATTCACACTTGGGCAGTAAAACCTATGACTGCCTCAACAGCCACGCTTGAAAGCCTCTGCTGCGGGTTGGTGGCAACCAGCATATTTCTCCAAATGCCTGCAACTCGTTTTACTTTCAGCTTTAGTTATCAAACTACAAGAACTTTCACCTCTTTTCCAATCAGAATTTTGTGCGTCTACAGCAAAAAAGGGCTGTGGCTCCAGAGTGATGTTGAAATTGAGGTCCTGCACTACCCCCCCCCCCCACCGGGTGTGAAGAAACTGTTTCACAAACATACTTTCTCAGTATGATCTTCACCAGCAGGTATCTCTGTCTGCCAAATGCCGTGTGGAGGAGAAAAGAGATGCTTGAACGGCCCACGTAGAGAAGCTGAGCGTCTGAAACATTGTTGAGCTCCTGTTCAGCCCTCCTCTGCTTTCAAACTTGACTTAAAGGTTGCAGTTTAACTGGACGGTCCGTCTTTTGCAGGAGATGCCATCATCTGACACGCTAGTAGCCCGGTTCGCCTCAGTCCTTCAGCCGTTTTGTCCATTTCACCCAGGATTGACCCGGTAATGGATGGGTCCGCTCCACATGTTGCCGCCTGACGTCATGTTTGCTGAGCGTTAAGCTCCGCTGAGTCAGGGTGATGCTGACCTCTCCATCTGAGGAGGAGTGACCAGGTACCTCCCACCCTGGACTCGCGCAGAGTAGCCCCATGCTTACGTACGTGACCTGTGTTTATGTATTCTAGAGTTTTCTCTCTCCTCTGTAGCTGTGCTGGCAATAAAGTTTATATCTCTATAGCATATATATCCATGTATGCAGAGTGGTGTGGGGGGCCCTCTGAGGGGGCCACGATGGACCTCAATAAGTAATAATAAAAATGGAGGAAATTTTGGGGGGGGGGGGCGCAAATACTTTTACACTATTGTACCTGTTAAATTACCACAACTTTGTTAGTTTGGTGACGGTAATCTTCACAAAGTTACAGGCCACACCAGACAAAAACCAACAGTCACAGCAAGGTTGCCAGGCGTGGTTCGGAGGTCTCTGCTGTCTTCGGGTAACACGTTTTACGGCGTTTCTCAGCCGACACCGTTATGTTGGTCGTGTTTCGACCCGCGGGCAGGACGTGTGTCACAAAATGTCACCTTGAGCTCTTCCAGCCATCAGGCCAACCGAGGACTCGGCTAACATCAACTGCCTGGTCCTGCATCACCTATAATCTACCAGTTGAACTGGGTTTTCAGGTGGATTTAAGGTTTTTAAGTCTTTTTTTTTGCTTCATATTTTCCCATTAGCATATTGGCAAAGTGTAACGGTACCGTTTTGTTGCTCCTCTGCTCTCACGAATCTGCCGTCGTTCAAAAGATCTTTATTCTCCCTACGTGGTTATTGAATGGCTGACGTTCGGGGGGTTTTGTCTCGAATAACAAGCTCCCGAGGTGAAACTCACCTGTGTGATGGACACCTGCAAACTTCTTGCTGCGCATCTTGACGCTCACGTTTTTCGATGTCTATATTCTGTCTCGTAAGTGGTGACTTTCAGAATGTTAATGTTTCGTTTTTGGTAATAAGATATAAACAGTTATTAACGTTTAATTTGTTTTTAATCCTCACGTTTTCTTCTGCTTGGGCAGCCCAGCGTTCTGATCGTGAGCTACACGGAGTCGGCCAAGGCGGCCAGCAGATGTGGTCCCTACCGGCTGGCAGAATGGAAGGGGGACGACACCATGCTCGCGATAGCGGTGAGTAGCGGCGAATCCCCGCCGCGTCGTCTCGCTCGCTTCTCCAACACATTCTCCCTAGTTTGCGTATCTCATTTCTTACCAGAGGGTTGAACGTGTATAAATTGAGCCCAGTGAGCATCAGCATTTGACCGACGAGGGTGTGAAAATCCTCTTTTTTTTCCCATTCAGCAACTAATTTCTTCACAGAACTTTATTCTACTGGTACCGTTGCGTTTTGTTCAAATGCCGACCCGTTATTCCTGGGAAGCGCTGAAACGAAAAGATCTCCCGCCGTCCATCGTGGACGAGCTTCACGAACGTTCAGATGCCTTTCTGTTGGCCGCGGTTGCGAACAGGGGTTATTTAAGGTCAGCTCAGAGCCGGTCTGGCGCTTCTCCTCTGACCTCCTCTCCAATGAGGCACTGCCCCTCACCAGACGTTCTTCCCACTGATGATGTATCCTGCGTGGCTGTTGAGATGGTCGGATGCGAGTGAGCAGGTGTTCCTAATAAAGTGGCTGATGTGTATGTTGTATAAAATATAGCGAATGTTGGAGGAGCAGATGGGGGATTCAGCATTTCTGACCGAGAGGGGAGAACGTTCTCCCACCACATCGGAGAAAACCGAGACCTTTCTTGCTAAATGGCCACCGTGAAGATGCTGGAGTCGCCAAGATTAATACGTCGGAGCTGAAAACAATGTGGAATCGAGTTGAATTAATACGGCCCCGTATGAGTAAACTATACTGGCATCTACCCATGTGGCAGGTAAACCATAACTGCTGGCTGAGTTTGACGTACGAAACAAATGACAGTTTTGCGGGGAAGAGGATCTTCAGCCTGTGAACTTTTCTTGGTTCTCTGTACCCAAAGAACTATTTCTTCATTTAACTTCGGTTTTCTTAAGCGGCTTCTAATATCTTTATGTCCCAAGTTATTTAGAAATACTTTCCTACTCGTAGTCGGGTTCGGCTTGTGTACTTTTGCTCAAGGGTGTCGACAACAGAAGCGGCTTTTGATGCTGTGAGAAGTTCTGCTGCATTAAACTGCTTGGAGGAAGAAATGATCACGAGTGAATAAAACCACAATTTATTACAGGAAAGAATCTGGTTGGCCCTGTTTTCAGTGTGTAACATTTGGAAAGATTGTGACATAACCACACAAAGACAGAAGCTCTTTCTCTCAGTTCTTGCTTTCAGCTCCATCTGTTGAAAGGTTTAGTTCACGTGGTTCTCGTGTCTGAGCACAAGGCCTCATTTACGTTTTGCCTGAGGTCACAAGCCTCAAAGTGGTTCTGATTCCAAGGGGAATTTGCTGCAGGTCTCCGGTCTTGTTCCTCTATCGTGTGAAAATGAGCTGTGGTTGCTGGGCAGCTTCCGTGGTCCCGCTGGGGAACCATCCGGCGTGGAAGAGGCCTGGGACGTTCCGTCAGAACGTCGGCCTCTCGCTCCTGTCGGCGGCCGCGTTGTCTGCAGAACCGTCGCGAGATGCAGGGAGGAGGTGGCGATGGAGGTTGGTTGGTGTAATTGGTTTCAAAATGTTGTCTTACTGAAACCTCCCCGGTGCTGAATTTTACGGTCACGGTTTCGGTAGATTCGGCCAAAGATATTGAATGTGTTGCCGGATTTGGCAGCGGCTTCAAATGAGTAGATGGTGGGCAGCAACTGGACAGGAGGATCCCTGAAATATTGGGGGGATACTAGTAAAGAAACTGCTGAGCACAATGACGTTGGACACGACTGAGCATCAGACCACAGAGTCCCTGTAACCTCAGATGGAGAAACAAGAAGTTTCCACGGTGTCATGTGTTCCTGCACCATCCCCTCTGCACGTGTCTGGGGGCTGACGGGGGGTGTAGGGTGACGACGGAAAAGGTGAACCGCCGCCAGCTTTCAGATCGCGTTGCTTGCAAGGTTTTGATGGCCTACTGTGAGGTGGTGGGTAGTTATTGAACACTGTGAGTCAGCCCACCTGTTCAGGTTGTCAAACGGTGCCTTTTTTTTATTTTTTATTTTTTTTGTGCCTAGACCGCCAGTGGACACCTGCTCCTGTTCGCCGTGCTGAGGGGCCGCAAGGAAGGGTTCCTCTACGAGCCGCTGTATCCCAAGTGAGCTTCCGCTGCTCTTCATGCGTGACCACTTCCAAAAGCATCAGACAAAGACCTCTCCGCAGGGGGGCCAGTCAGAGGGAACTGGTTCCTCAGCCAGCTGCTTGAAAGCCTCTGGAAGTGGGAATAGTGAACACAATGTGAAGAACTAGTGAAGGACGTTCTCTACGGGGGGGGCCTAGTGAAGGGTGCTCTCTACGGGGGGGGGGGGGGGGGGGGG
>UFQX01001291.1:52392-71085 GCA_900497675.1 Arapaima gigas | reverse complement strand
TTTTTTTTTTTTTTTTTTTTTTTTTTTTTTTTAATAAGAATATGTTGTCACAAACCTACTACTGTGATTTGACGACAGGTCTGTGGCATGTTTTCTCCTCCAGATCGACAGCACGTATCTGGAGAGCAACTGGCCCTTAAGAGTGAGTACAGCGGCTGGGTGGCGGGTTCCTAAAGCGAAGCTCGATTTTACTGTAAAGTTGTCCACCCGGGGAAACGGTTGCTTCCGTTTCCACTCACACAGTACAACAGGTGAACAGGCAGGGGACAGGGAAGGAGTACAGGCGCCACGCAGCTTCAGTGCTGCTTTTAAGGTTGTAACGCAAGTGCTGAATTGTGTGCGGTGGGATTCTGGACCTCAGCTGTTGGGATACAGGCCTTCATTTCTTCTAGAGATGAAGGAGGTTGAACCGTAACTTTCTACTGCTCGGCAGCACAGAGTTTCTCCCCGTTTTTGTTCCACGTTATGCGGCTTTGGATAAAGACCGAGATGGTCGTGAACATCCTGTGTCCAGTCACCTTTCTGTCGCAGTTTTAGATGTTCTATTCCGCTGTTCTCAACTTCCTTTTGGGATCAACAAAGTGTCTATGCAGGCACTACAGGTGACCCTTTTATGAGCTTAATGTGTTCTGGGAAATTTGCCCCTGAAGTGAAACGTTTACCGTTACGGCTCTACGGGGAAAAATCGGCCTCGCGTTTGGGCATAACTCAGTAAAGGGATTAAATTTCACTCGCGTGCAAGAAAAAACGCAGATCAGACTCGTGTCTTGAGTGCTGCCCGTAAAGCGCTTTTCACGTGACGGGTTTAATATAAATGCCAGCATTGTCCAACTGGATCACGCAGATCTTTTTTTAATAAACTCTGAACCCATTGTCTTGGTTTGCAGAAGCTGCCCTATTCACTGTCCTCTGCCTGCTTGCCATGTGCTGTCGGGTATTGAATACCCAGCTCCTCAAACCAAAGTAAATAATTGATAGGTTTTTGTGACTCGACGCACCTGCGATTCAGACACCGTCCGGTGTCACTTGAACTTAATGGTCTCACATTGGTTAAAATGCTCATTGTCAGATGTCGTGGGCATACAGGTGTATTCAGTGCTGCTGAGAATTAGTTACTTGAAATTATTTTATCCCATCCTCTGCAGTTCAGGAATTCTGTTCCTGGATCTTTAAAGGATAGTGCAGTGCTTTACATACTATATTTTTACTGTTTTTGATGCTCAGTCTATGGCTTAACTGTAAATTTAGACGTTGGCTGCATAACCAGAATAACACAATTGCATCTCCTTGTTTCTGTGCGTTTGGTTTTTATAACGACCGTCAGTTCACAGCCGTGGACACAAGCGGCCACCAGGTGGCAGTAGCGGGCAGGCGCGGTTTTGCTCACTATTCGCTGGTGAGCAGGAAGTGGAAACTGTTTGGGAACGTTGCTCAGGTGTGTGAAGGATTTATATAGTTTCTACCCTCTTTCTTTTGTTGCCTGTGAAGATGTTTAGCAGTGTATTTATTTTTGTCGAACTAAAGGAACTGTCTATGGCGGTGACCGGGGGTCTTGCCTGGTGGAACGACCACGTCGTCGTCTCCTGCTACAACATACCTGACCGCCGCGAAGAGGTAAGACACTGTTGGGAGGCAGCCGGAAGAGCAGCTCAGAAGATCTTCCCGGGTTTGTAACGGATGAGGAAGTACGGATTTATTTCCGAATTGCTGCGGCTGCTTTTGACGACTTTATCTGGTCTCTTTACAAGATCAGGCTGTATCCTCGGCTGTCCAACCTGGACAACTCGTACGCCAGCATCACCAAGGTGCGTTCGGACACGCTGCTGCTGAGCTTGTTCCGGAACATAATCCTGCTGTTTCGAGCCGACTGCTCCGCTGGCCTCTACGGAATAATTCGTAGGTCGGACAGGTGAGACGCAGACCGGTGACACTCGGGCCCCGTTTCTGCACGTGAACATCAGTTAGTGCTGAAACGGTTTGGTTTGTCGTGGTCCAAGTTGGTTTAAATTGCTGAAGAAGTCAGTATCTTAGACATGCGGGCTGCATCTGGACTGGCTGCTCCGTTGCTGATGGAGGGGGGGGGGGGGGGNGGGGGGGGGGGGGGGGGGGGGGGGGGGGGGGGGGGGGGGGGGGGGGGGGGGGGGGGGGGGGGGGGGGGGGGGGGGGGGGGGGGGGTCATGGCTTCTGCTGCCCCTTTCTCTGCAGCCCGGGGTCTGTCACCGTGGAGCTCTTGAAAGAAGTCTCCTTGTCGCTCTTCGTCCCCCACCCGGCCACGGTGGTGTCCGTGACGCTCACCTCTGTGCGAGCAGAAGTGGACGACTTGCTCGGGTCCCGGCAGCAGGTTGGCCATGCAGACGGGGGTTTTTCTTACTCCTCTCTTGCGTCTTTATTACGCGACACGATGGGGCTAAAGGGTCAGCGTGGAACCTTAGTCTGACTTGACGCCGAAACAACTTTCCTGATTAAACTTGGGCTCATCGGCGCCTCTGAGGTTCACGTTCTTCATGCCTTCGGGCCAATATCTTCTCAGAAAACCTTCAGTATACAGCAGATTCCTGTCACCCGGGGTGCATCGGGACTCAAACTTCAACCCAGTTCAGCAGCTGTCCCAGTTATGCAAAGTTTCATGTAAATGTTAAAAAAAAGAAAAGATTAACTATTTTACTGAGCAGTAAGTTATACATTTAAATTGCAGAACAAATGAGAAAATATTAAATACTGAAGGGACACCTCTCACCCAGTGTACTTCTTTCTAGTTACATCCTCAGTGGAATGTCTTCAGATTTGGATTCCAATTTGTTTATTTATTTATAAATAAAAATCCCCATTTACATTCTGAATCCTTGAATCCTTAACAATATTGGAGGTGATGGCAGAGAAATGACAATTTTTGTGTGGGGGGGCTCTACAACTGCGCCAAGCAGATCCACAGCCGCCGCCTCCTTCCAACTGGTTGAATTTTAAGTTCTATTTCCTTCCGGTTTTTCTTGTAGACGGTTTATAAAAACCTTCAAGGGTCTCAGAAGCTCTGACGTATCTGAACGAAAGTGACTGACTCGTAACGCTTGTTCCCTGCAACTGTAGGCCGGAGTGGCGGAGAGTGTCCTCCTGAATGTGGCAGGACAGCTGCTCATGCTGCAGTGGGAACGTTCAGCATCCCAGGTTCCAGAAGGAAGTCGACCCCGGCAGAGGAAACGGGTAAGGGGGGGGGGGGGTTGCCTCGCTTCATATCCTGCACCCTTTGGTGAAGCCGAGGAGAAGCATGACTTGCCTGTCTGTCTGCCTTCCCCACACCTCAGCTCGCGTTCTGCCCCCCCGTGGTCCTGGCGCAGCGTGTGGAGAAGGTGTGGATGACCCACTGCAGCAGCGAGCGGAGGTGGCATCCGCTGGAGGTCCTGTGGCTGTGGTGCGGCGCGGCGGGCATGAAGGTGTGGCTGCCGCTCTTCCCCAGCGACGGCCCCAAGCCGCAGTCTTTCCTGTCCCGCCGCATCATGCTGCCCTTCGAGGTGAACGTCCACCCCTTGGCCGTGCTCTTGGGAAACGCCCTGGTCCTGGGGGCCTCCGGCGTGACGGTGCCGTACGATGGGCAGCGGGACGCGTCGGGCGACGCAGCGGAGGCTGCCTTCCCGTTCTGTGTGGTGGAGCGCACCTCGCAGATCTACCTCCACCACGTTCTGCTGCAGTTGCTCGTCCGCAACCTGGGCGAACAGGCTCTGCTGGTGGCCCGCTCTTGTGCCGCGCTGCCCTACTTCCCCCACGTGCTGGAGCTCATGGTGCACGTGGTGCTGGAGGAGGAGGCCACCTCCCGGGAACCGATCCCTGACCCCCTGCTGCCCAGGGTGGCCAAGTTTGTCAGGGAGTTTCCCTCCTTCCTCCAAGTCATCGCCCACTGCGCCCGCAAGACGGAGTACGCGCTGTGGAACTATCTCTTCGCCGCTGTGGGCGACCCGAAGGACCTGTTTGAGGAGTGTCTGGTCGCCCATGACCTGGACACGGCTGCCTCCTATCTCCTAATTCTACAGGTGGGCTTCGTCGCGTGTGAAAACTCTGCGGTCCGCCCATACCCTCGTGGTTTTTCCCCTGCGATCTTCTCACTTTCTCCGCTGCGCTGCAGAACGTGGAAACCCCGGCGGTCAGTCGGCAGCACGCAACCCTGTTGTTGAGCTGTGCCCTGGAACGAAACGAGTGGGATCTGTGTCGTCACGCGACGCGATTCCTCAAGGCAATCGGCTTGGAGGACTCGCCGCCCGCACAGGTAAAGGAGTAGGAGGGTCTGCACGAAGTAGGTTGAACGTCTGTGATGTTGCCGCCGAATTTGGTCAGCTGTTAGATGGTCAAATTTAAAGTCCAGATTTGTTTATTTAAATCACTTGGAACCCAAACATGTCCCTCAAACAGATGGATAGGATGTAAACGGGCCGCCTTTGTGAATCCGAAACTGTGCGAATTTCATTAGCGACAGATTATCGTCTTTTTTGGCCGTGAAGTTTCCGAACCATAACGTGACCCGAGCTCCGTTTTCGTGTGTCGCGCCGGCAGGAGCCGTCCCCAGTGGGGGGGTACGAACTGTTCCCCGACCGGAACGCTGGCACGGTGCAGTCAACTGACAGGTACAGTTTGCAAAGGCGCCCTTCGCAACTTCCATGTGTGTCACAGCTGAGAAGACTGGATTCTCCAGGTCTGAGGGACAGTAGAATGTCTGTAGCCTTGCTGGGGGTCTACAGCTCATTTCCAGGTGTGTCCCCCCCTCCCCCCAGGCGGAGCAGGGATGGTGTCGGTATGGAGGAGAAGGTGTACGTAGATGCGATCGTCTGGCACCAGGCGCGCCGTTTGCTGGAGGGCTTGCAGCTCAAGGACCTGGGATGTTTCTCGGCCCACCTGGGCTTGGAACTGATCGGCTGGCTGCGCAGGGAACGTTCTAGAGCAGCTCGCGTCCATGACTTCGTGCTGGCGCTCAAGAGGCTCCATCAGGATTTCTTGTGGCCGTTTCCTGGCAGCCCCCCCATCAGGAGTGGCTGTTATCCTACAGGTGAGGCAAGAGGTCCACCTTCTGCCTCACTGTCAACAGGTTCACTTTGGTTGTTCTGGCACAACAGGATGGTTTCCATGCAGCCAACCTGTTCTTAAAGTCCAGTTTTGTATTCTGTGCCACCAATTCCAGTTACCTGCAAAAGTGACAAATGGCAAAATTGTTGGGGGTTCATGAAGGAAAGTGTTGGAAAGATTAGTGTTGAGAACATTATAAAATTGTGGGAGGATTCAGCAGTTTTGAGGGACTGAGGGAGTTTTTTTTTTTTTTTTCCATTTTCAGTACTGTCATCTCCACCCCCCATTGTCTCTCTTCAGGGCAAACATCTGAGACGGTGAGAAGTTTCCTGGGCATGGCGCTCCCTCCGGTTTGCCGTCATAATTACGTCTGTCTGGATAGTCCTGAGGCGGAACGGAGGGGGAGCAGTGCATCTTGGCACGCTTCCCTTTCACCCCTTCACCACAAAGGTTTCCTCAGAATCCTCCGCCTTCCAAAGCCTGCGGTTTGTTTCGGCTTCACAGCAGATGTTCGAGCCTGAACGTGTCGAGCTGTGTGACGGAAAAATGCTGCATCTCATACTTTCATCTAGATGCCGAGGGCAGCGCTGGTTCCGCTGCCAGCCTGACTGAGACGAGCTCTGTTGCAGACGAGGACTGGACTTCAGCGGACGAAGACTTCTCCTCTGCTGTAGGTCTGAGCCAAGCGGGGATGGAGCACGTGTCAGCAGAGCTGCCCAGCAGAAGCCTTCACAGGTCTCAGGTGCAACTCAGGTGAGGGAGGATGGCTCTCCCAAGCAAGGTTGCGTCAGACTGTTTTGAGTACAAATGGTTGTAGATGAGAAGCTTTTGAGCTACAGGTTGGGGAGAAGCGCCAAACAGCATGTTGCCTTATAACTTGCATGTGATGGCAGGTACCTGCTGCATGTTCTGAAGGAGGCAGGATGCCTGGAGTGGTGTGTGCTCATTGGACTCGTGCTGCAGGACACCATGGTCATCAAGCAGGTGCTGGACTGTCTGGACAACCCCGAGGTCTTGACTGAGGTTCTGCATGGTGTCTGCAGTGGCCTCATGGCTGTAGATGCCTGGGCCTCATCTGACTGGTGAGTTCAGGGGTTGGAATGTCTGGGCCTCTCAAAAGCACAAACTCCGTTTGGAGACACCAGTTATCAAACTTGGAATTTGACTGGAGACCTACCAGGGTTATTGTGTCGAGGGATGTCGACCGTAGAAGATTTTCTTTGCCCGCAGTGGATGAAAACCTCAGTGGTGGTGGGGTGGAGTGCAGGGAGGACCTGGTGGTGTCAATTCCCTCATGTACAGAGGGAATGAGGGCAGCAGCTCGATTGACGCCTTGCAGGTCCTGAGGTTCAACTTTAGGTTTGAATCCAGCTCAGCTGGTTGAGTTTGTTCTCCCCAATTTTGCAGACCTTAGACTTTTGTGGAAGGATGTGGTGGTAGAGCAGTTCCATACCCTCCTTTCTGAAGAAACTGCTCTAACGGTTGGATTGAGTTTCGCTGTACATCACACACCCTCACCCTTCCGTTAAAAAAAATATGGATAGATAGATAGATAGATAGATAGATGTGAAACAAGGTGGAAGTCTGGCAGCTGCATGTCCACCACAAGCATTATGTTTGTTTATTGATGGAAAAATGACCAGGTTAAGGTGGAAAATGCTGCAGTTGGATTGTTTTCTCATTCCTCTCTGACACCCCCAGCATCGGCTACACGCCTCTACTCAACCAGATCCGACCACAGCTGCAGAAGGTGAGCGAGAAGCTGACAGAACCAGTCCGGTCTGTAACTCATCAGCCCTCGAGAGCCTCCAGGTCTGCAGAGTCAGCAGGCCTCGAACTCCAGGGTAGATGTGAGACCGGGGTTGTAGGCGTGAGCTGTCCGGCCGAAGCCCCTGCAGATAAACCCTCAGAAGACTGTGTGGCAGAAAAAGAGCTGCAGCAACCCTCGGAAGGGGCGGCTTACGCGTGTACGCTGTCCTGACCCCGCTCGGCTCGCGAGCAGGCGCCCGAAGGCGTGGGCCGGGGAATCGTCTAACCATCTGAAGGGGCAGGGAGATGATGGACATCATGGAGATCTTCCCTCTTGCATAGTCAGACTCGGGATGTGGTTTCTTCCATGCATTTGCTGCAATAAGTGTCTGTGGGAGAAGTTGTTGGTGGAAGTTTGACTTGGTGAACCACCTCCTGTTACACACACCTTCATCCCGGGACCTGGAATGGAATCAAGTCGTAGAAGCGGCTCAAATATCAGGAGGCCGTTTCCATTATTTTGCACGAGGACAGTTGATTCTTTTCGCCCCAGTTAATTTACCCAAGTCTAAAATACCCACTTCAGTGTTTAAAAAAACCCCCATTTGAACAGTAATGATCTCATTACCAGTTTGATGTAATGAATATGTAGTTGCCATTATTTGTCATATACTTTTTTGTTTAAGTGTGTGTTGCTCTTATTACTTAACAGGCAAAATGATGTAAAACAGGTTAAATTGGGGGGGGGGGTATAGCTGCTGAATGGCTGTTACTGTGAGGAAGAGTTACTGGGGACTTGCTGACTGAACAGAAGCGAATGAAGTCATGGAATTCGGGCCACAGGAGGCAAAGATTGAACAGACGGGGGGGGGGTTCCTACCTTGCAGAGCCGTTTCTTTGGCGAAATCTGAAAAAACGTCTCTGAGGAGCTCCAGCTTTGCTGGGATACACCTGGTTTTGCTGGAAGGTGGAGCTGGGAAGCTGAAATGGCGGGAAATGGGTGCAGTTATTTGACAGCATGTGGTGTGGAATAGTGTAAAAGACAGGATCGACACTGTTTAATACTGTGTTTTATTTTAACTCACGATCACTGTCGTTCTGACGGATGTAAACTGTACCGTGGAGCCACATCCAGGCGGAATTTGCAGGCATTTTCCACAAACGTCGCATTATGACAATGAGCACAAGGAATAAAAAGCAAAAGTTCCCAAGATCTGTACACGAAGAAAACTGGAGAACAACACTAACCCCCCCCCCCCCCCCCCCCCCCCCCCCCCCCCCCCCCCCCCCCCCCCCCCCCCCCCCNCCAACCCCCCCCCCCCCCCCCGGAACCGGTTTACCCTGCTGTGGAAAATATTAATGTTGTTAGTGTAGATACAGGACAAGTTACTCAGGTGCTGTTTTCTGTTCCGTTTGTGCGGTGTGGCACGTGGCAGGTGACGTGTGACGTGTGACGTTTTATTGAACTGCACTGCTTGAATTCGAAGTGTCAAGAAAATATGTTGTCTGGGCGAGTGGGTCGATGGATCTTCTTCGAGTGTTCAGTTCTACCTCAGTGTTCAGCTGATATGAGCAGCAACCCTTAAAGATGCTGAGTTTAATGCTTTAAAATATTTTACATTAATGTTTCCGCCCTTCTTGTCATGCTGTGCAGCGTCTCTCCTCCCGTCCATCCAGCTCAGGCTGCGGTGTTGGTGCGGGAGTGGGTTTCAGTGCACAACATTTTTACTTGCGATACCCAATGAAAAATTAAAAAAAAATTATTAAAACGGCTTTTAATTTTTCTCGTCATCCCAAAAACATCCATGCCGTCCTGCTGCTGAGGTTTATGTGCTTATGCTTATTGGGTTGGTTCTGCACGATGATGATCCTTTTAACCTTTTTTTTTTTAAATAAACCGTCTAATTCTGCATTATTTCTGAGGAAATATCCAGGCAGCAACCGGAAGCAGTAAATCACGAACTTTTAGTAGAAAAAAATTATGGCAAATTTAATCATCCATAGTCGTGCTTTGGGAGGGGGAAAAAAAGCCAGTGAACAACAGGCGACTGAAACGACAAATTTCACACACCGGTTTAATGGATCGAACGGTTTTGACAAGTTTAAATGTTAATTGTTTTCAATTGAAAGAAGCGTCCCTTGAACAGCCGCGCGCAGCTTTTCCCGCCCGCAGCGCGCGGCCGTCTCGCGGGTGTCGGGGGAACGGCGCGGAGGGGCGGCGCGTGCGGGGTTAACAGCGCCTCACTGAAGCGCCTGAAGACGGACGCGGCCGCTCGGAGCTCCGGAGCGAAAGGTAACTTTACAGGAACGGCGGTAAAACTGTGGTAATAATGTGGTAAAGGTGTGACCGCGCGCCCTTCTCATACTTCCGGTGTCACCTGTTGAAATACGTCGTAAATTGACATGAAACTGAAATTTATGGTAAACAAAGTGGGATTCGGTCGATTTTTATCATGTTGCTAATGACTTTTTTAATGTTGCGGCTTGTTGTTGTTTTAGTTTATGACCAGTCGTCCTGATATTATTGTATAGTTACCCAGGTTTTTGTACAATGGTGTATATAATGCTGAACAGTGTTTGAATAGCTTTATACACTCGCGTAAGTTTAACCTCGATTTACCTTCTACTATTATGCACCGACTCTTCACATAACGGGGTTAGTTTGTTCCGTCAAATCACCTTCTTTCCTGCGGCTCAGTTGTATTTTTTTTTTTTTTTTTTTTTAAAGTATTATTATGTTTGGAGATTTACGTTAATTAAAACGTTGACGTGGAAGTATTTTATACATGACAGGGTGTTTCTCGCTTTTCCCCCGGGGAAAAGAAGCATAGGTGTGGACGTGGAATGACGGGCGAGCGGAGGCTGTGCTGAATAATAAGACTGTTGTATGAAAAAGCATGACTTCCACATAACTGGGGAATTTTGTTTTATACAGGAGCCTGAATTTGGACGGGATGCCAGTCCAGCACAGAACGTGTCCAAAGTGCCCAGTAGGACCAGCAACTAGAGAAGTTTAACATCATAAAATCCACTTGATCATTAGTTGAATTGTCATGGGGGGAGGGGGGTCTGGCCCGGCCTGAATTCGGCGGGTTTTTGCTTGGCTGCCGGGTTAAATTGGTGTCATAAAAAGGTGACTAAAGCACATATTTGTTTTATAACTATAATCTGTATCTGTCAGGGATAATTGGAAGCGTGAAGTGATTGTATGCCGTTGAGTTGGGAATTTTTGAAGCTGCAAACCTCTTACGTTTTCCCAAAAACTGCACCATCGATTAACTCTCTTTTCCTGTCATTTGTCCGTCGTGCGAAAAACCTGTGTCTGCATGTCATCGAAACGGCGTGCGAGACCCTATCTGTCCTGTCTGTCCTGAGTGGCTCTCATCCTAATGGCCACTAAGAGCTGAGCTGTTTCCGTGGCCATCGAAGCGCGAACAGTAAACGAAAGTGACGGCAGCAAGATGAGTCATCGTGAGGTTATACCAGTGACGACTTTGTCGTTTTAGATTAGGTTTAGTTATAATGCAGCTCAAAGTGAATAAAATAAGTAATTTTTATTCTAGCTACATCTGAGACTTTTACAGAACCTGACCTGCAACTAAATTGACAGGCATCTGCACTAAACATTTATTGACTGCACGTTATTGGTAAAAGAGGCTTTGGAATTTTGTCTTTCCCTCGTGTTTAAGCTGAGTGCGTAAACGGCAGACGGAACTGACTGAGGTCGCATACGACTGCACGTCGCTTAATGTATGTCTTATTTCCTGGTTTATTTACTCATTCTCTTCACAGGCTTTAAGACTGATGGACCCCAAGGTGAAGCCTCCAGACGGAGGCTACGGTTGGGTAGTTGTTGCCTCTGCCTTCACTGTCATGGGCCTCACAGCAGGAGTTCTAAAGAACTTTGGGCTTTTCTTCGTGGACATCCAGAGATCCTTCAACGTCCTCACAAGCACCACCTCCTGGGTTACCTCCATCGCCGTTGCCATGTTCCATTTGGGAGGTATGTCCTGCGTCTGTCGTCTTTTTTACAATCCGAGTTGAGTCTCGATATGAGCTGGATGCGTTGTAGACCCTTCGTGAGACACATCACTGTCTGTGGACCAGTGTTTCTCAGTCTTCTGCTCATTTCGTCACCCTGAGCTCCTGATTCCCTTTGACTGGGTCTGTGTGAATCGGTCTCTAATCAACCTGGAATTCTTAACTGAAACCTTGAAATACTTCTTCACTACTTGTCTCCTTGAACCAAGTGGGTTTGTTGTTTGATTTGTTCGTTCGGTACCTTGGACAATTCTGCTGACCCGTTCTGGATGTCTCCCCGCTTTCAGTGCCGGTTGCCAGCGTGCTGAGCATGTGCTACTCCCAGCGTGCCGTCATCGTGCTGGGGGGATGCCTGTCGGCCTTGGGCATGGTGCTTGCCTCACTCAGACTGAGCCTTCCCTGGATATACCTGACTATGGGTCTTCTACAAGGTGTGTATCACAACTCCGGGGCCCTAGCTCCCAGGAGGTTTTAAATTATTTCCAGTTGTTGACCAGAATGTGCTTTGAACTGCCCGATGGAATCATGACTCTCTTGGATCAGGAAGACTAGTTGTAACCAACAAGAAGTATCTTGGTAGGCAGCTATTTAAGCAGCTCCTGATGGAACCTGCTGATACAGGAGGTGTGTAAAGAAAGCCATCGGGGAGTGACTGAGGGTCTTCAGCAGCCCAAGGTCAAGCTATAATACTGGCCACAGATGTTCAGAAGTTTCATAAGTAGCTACTTGTATTTAAACATTGAGCCAAAGGCAGCAGCAAACCTCCAAAGGTAGGAAGTTCCACGTGATCTGTCAGCGGTGTCGTTGCAGGAGATTTTGGTCGGATTTTGCATGCAACATATATGGTTAATGAAGAGCTGTGGTTCACAGTATTTTGAGCAGATGCTATGTGCTAATCTGTTTGCCTTCTCTCCTGCATCCCTCTACCCTCCGTCTTCAGGCTTGGGAATATCGTTCTCGTGGATACCGGCTAACAGCATGGTGAGCCACTACTTCTTGTGTTGGAGACCCGTAGCGTACGCCACGGCCAGCGCAGGAGAGTGCATCTTTGCCATTGCGTTTGGCCCCCTCTTCCAGTGGTTCGTCGACCTCTTCGCCTGGCAGGGGGCTCTGCTGCTTATCGGAGGCCTTCAACTGAACCTATGCGTGTGTGGGGCCCTCATGAGGCCTCTGAAGCTGCCACCTCGGTGGCGATCCCAGAGCCCTGCAGTGGACGCAACAGAGGCTCCCGAGCTTGCAGATTCTCGCAGGTGGGCAGAAGGCGGTGAAACTGACCTTCCGGTGGTCTCTGCTGAAGAAACGGGAGATGGTGCTTTATATTCTCTTTGCAGTGTTTGCAGCTGTAGGTTTGTTCATTCTCCCCTTGTACCTTGTCCCTTATGCCAGCAGCCTTGGCATGGAGTCATACTGGGCTGCCTCCTTGATGTCTGTAATGGCACTGGCAGACCTGTTGGGCAGGCTGGCCAGCGGCTTTCTGGCCGGTGCCCGGTTCGTCCGTAACCTGCGGCTCCTTGCGACGGTGGTGATGCTGCTGGGCGCGGTCCAGCTTCTGCTCCCTGCTGCGGGGAGCTATGCTGCCCTGCTGGCATTCTCCTTGGTCAGCGGCCTCCTGTTTGGAAGCACTGTGGCAATTCACGTCACGTCTATCATTGATGTTGTGGGAATGGATGCCTTTGACAGCGGCCTTGGATTCTTCATGCTCTTCCGCAGCACCGGTGGTTTCATGGGCCCACCAGTTGCAGGTGGGTAGCTAATGAACCCTTGAGGACATCTTATCTTCCCTGTAAATCCTGTGTATAATATTTGGATGGTTAGGTACTTGTTGAATGTATTGTTCATCCCTGCAAGTTTTACTTCCTACATGACTGTAGACCGGTAGCCCCATCCATGGCCAACTAGGTGCTATAAAAGTATATGCTGAGAAATCCTATCGTTTCAGTGAATCTCCAACTTCTGCACGTTTGGAGATAGTGAAAATGCTTTAGTATCTGTTAGACTCTAAAGTAGAATAATTGATTGGTACAAAAATGGAACAAACTAAAAACACACAATATGATGCAGCCCCTGAAGGCACCTTTGAGCTGCCCATCGTGGTTTAAGTACCTCTGGATGAGGAGAACCACTGCAATGGACCAAAGTGAGATGTAGACTTTAGCTGTGTGTCTGTGCAGACGTGTGCAGATGTGAAGCGCTGCCCTTTAGCGCTGATCTTCTACACGTCCTCATTCTGTTACAGGCTGGCTGGTGGACAGGTTTGGCAACTTTGGTGCCGGGTTCTATCTTTCTGGATTCTGCCTCATCGTTTCGGGTGTGTTCGTGGTGCTGGTGGACCTGCTGCTGCAGAGAAAGGAGGCAGTTGAAAGGGAGCGGGGTCTCCACCTCGAGATGGAGGGCTGCCAGGCTGCAGGAGGAGGAGACGCGAGAGCCTCATGCATCAGCAGCTCCGGCGATGCCCTCGCGGTGGTGGCAAACCCAGGTAAGCCTGAGGTGGTGAAGTCTGATGGAACGTAGGCTGCAGGAGACTGTGCAAGGAATGTTAGGAACTCGGTCTCCTGCTGCTTTTCATGCAATCACCAGCATTTTAACTTATTACTAAAAGAAAGGTCATGTCAAGGTCCACTGATGTGGACTAAAAGTTTGCCCCAATTTTATTTTTAAACAGAGACGTGTCTCAGTTAAACGAGTAAACAAACACATTCGTTTCAGAGTAGAATAGTGTACATTCCTCTGTGTGTGTGTGCGCGCGCGCCCTGCGTGCCCCTCGTGCCCCTCCTCCTCAGCACCAGGGTTTCCCGGTTCTGTCTGCAGCCACCATAATTCTCGGGTGTCAAGATGTTTTTACTGTCTTTCACAGCTCCTGAGTGACTGTCTCTAGGTGTTGTCAGTATTCAGAAACAGCCAGGGATTATAATTCTTAGCACAGGCAGAATATCCTGTTGACGCACTTTGCAGTTACTTTGAACACTTGGTTTGCACAGCTGATGATTTTGCGATGTCTTTAGGAAGAACCAGCTGCTGCGTTTGGTGGCGGAAAGGCAAATTCTATCACCATACTGCTGAGCGACGCACCCTGCCACATTCGGGCGGTTTTCAATGAACATCTAAGGGAGGTAGTGTGCAAACTTAAGCATCTCTGGAGGAACACGAGCTGAAAGCAAACAAATCATGGCGGAAGGAAGCGATCTGATACTCTTTCCTTCTCGGAAAACTTAGAACGTAAGAAACGGCTTTATTTTATCGTTCAAGGTGAGCTTTTCATTCCTGTGATTTCTTGCCTGGTTTTTTGGTTAACTGGTCGCTAACCTCTGCTGTGTGTTTCACGGCCCTCCCACCTGGTGACTCCAGGGTGGGTCCGTCCTGTAGGTTCTCAGACGACAGTGTGGCATTTTCTTCAAAAGAGGCTCAACTCCATTGTAGGAAAAATGGTTAAATATTTGCAAAACATTTATTCAGTATCCACATTTAATATCAATCGCTTAGTTAATTACAAAATATTAACTCCTTAATTGTATTTTTANCAACTCCATTGTAGGAAAAATGGTTAAATATTTGCAAAACATTTATTCAGTATCCACATTTAATATCAATCGCTTAAAGTTAATTACAAAATATTAACTCCTTAATTGTATTTTTAAAAAAAAAAGCATTTCCAATGTTTTGGTGAAACAGACAATAGTTAAGACAACTAACCCTTTTCAAACATTAAAAACTTTATACAGAAAAAGTGAGTAAATCAGTCCACAGGTGGTGGTGATTCTAGTACAACTAGAGGTTAAAAGCAATGGTCTTGGGCCCCCAGAGAGCTTCAGGTGGAGGACAAGAACTAGGGCGAGGAGTCGGTGTTGACGTGAGCGTGTGATGAGATGCCTCAGGTTCTCACTGGCCAGGCTGTCACGAAGAGGCTCTTTTCTGTTCAAACGGTGACTCATAAACATCCATGGGGGGACAGGTACACACTAGATGCTGGTCCCCGTAAATGTCATCGATTCTGGAAATGGATGGCCAGAACTTGGTCTCTGGTTTCACAAATGGCTGAAGGGCGGAGGGAGAAAAGTAATGCGGCGTTAGATGAACGTAGACAATTTAGCGCTGAATACTGGTAGCACCAGGTGGAACTAAAGAGGGGTTGACTGCGGCGTTGGAGGGCTCACCATGGGGAAGGCGGCGGTCTCTCGGGTATACGGCCGGTCCCACGTGGATGAGGACACGCAGGCCAGGGAATGGGGAGCCATCTGCAGCGATGGGAAACGACCCATTGAGTTGACTTTGCGAATGAACGTTTTAATAACCCGTTTGTCCCTGAGGTCCAGCCCCAGCTCTGCACCCACCTTGAGGGGGTTGATGCGTGAGTCCATCCTTCCCTCCTCGATATCCGCAATCTCTTGCCTGATGCCCACAAGAGCGTCGCAGAAGCGGTCCATCTCTGCCTTGTCCTCCGACTCCGTGGGTTCAATCATCAGGGTCCCGGCCACAGGCCACGACATGGTGGGGGCGTGGAACCCTGTCCGTCATGGGGCAAGATTGTAAACCAGGAGGAACTGCAGTGGTTAAATATACCAAATATACAGCCATAGCATCGGGAAGAGCAGAGGTTGCCAGAGATGATGGGCATTGATTTTGAATTTTAGGGTCAGGCATGGAGTTTTAATGTGTTTGTGTTGACAGACCTGACTTTTGATAACCTAAGAAAGGATTATAGTTAAATCCCAAAGGTTTTCAGGATGGATCCTTTTAAGTGCCAGTTCTATCTTTTGAGGGTGAACTGTAATTACAAAGGTCTGTTGCCTAGTAGAAAGATGGAGGTGTGTTGGTTTTTGTTATGTGTTTTATAATTGTAGCAGCTTCAAAAAAAAATACAGCAAGTAACTTGTGAAGGATTAGAATTTCACCCCAGACTCAGGGGCTTACAGTAGAACCCAACAAGCCTTCTTATACTTCCACTTACCATAGTCCTGCAGCCTCTTTGCAACATCCACTGCCTCAATGTTTGCAGTCTTCTTGAAGGGCCTTACGTCCAAGATGAACTCGTGAGCCACGAACCCTGAGAAATGCATGGGGTCGTTTAAAGACACTGGAGTATCTGAAATGACCACTTGCTTCCTGTCGCAAGGTGAACATTATTTAACCATTATGTTCTCCGTAAGTCTGCTCTAGGAGTCAACCTGAAGGCCAAAGTTGTATAAAGCAAGGAAGTTCAAATACATTAATGATCATAGAACTTTTAAGGGGCTGTTGCATTTAGGAAAAGTAAGATATGATTCCAGTTCTACTTGGGCTATAATAACGTGAACACCTTTAAACGTCCATCCCCACCTCTCACACCCCTGTAGAGGATCTTGTAGTGCTTCTCCAGGCGCTTGGCCATGTAGTTGGCATTAAGGATGGCCACTTCAGTGGCGTGCTTCAGGCCCTTGGCACCCATCATCTTCACACACAGGAGCAGAGTTTAGAGCCGGGTTTTTACGTTGCCGTAACAGCAAGTCACTTCTAGCTACGTTAATTTACGAGTTAAGGCAACGTTCAACGCTGGGGCTTGTATGCTGTTTACAGTTACGTACAGTAATCCGTCAGCAGCAAAATCTCTCCATTCGGATTGGTATTAAGAGCTGTTACAGTAAACTTGTATTTTTTTTAAACAAAGTTTACATCCGTTACAGCAGTTATTAGAAAAGGCTAATAGAACAAAACAGTTTTAACAGTCTAGTAATTGTATGTATTGTGTTGTTTTTCCAAAGCAAAAGTTCCACGTGTGACTGCTGCCATTTTGTCCGCACATTTGTACAGTCACCTTATGGACGGAGATTCTAGTGTTTATTAGCTTCCTCCACACAGCAAACCTCAAGTCTCTCTTCTGAGCACCCAGGAAAAAAGTCTTTTGTTTAAATTGCTACCTGCAGTTTTTAACAAAAAAAAAAAAAAAAACCTATTTCTCTAAATGCCATTGACTGATGGGAAACGTTCTACAATGTACAGAGGTAAATAGGCTCAATTTGTACCCCCCCATTTAAAATAGGAAAATTTGAGAAATTAGATTTGGCTACTGACCAAATACTGCACTCATACACCCAGATATTTTTACTACAGTATTTCGTGGTAGGTACCTTACTTAAAGGTGCTGCAGTTGAACTGGGATCTCGACCAACGTACTACGCTGTCGGTTTACCCAGCGAACGCCCACAACGGGGGGGCTGCTCACCTTGATGTAAGCCCAGGAGATGGGCAAAATGGCACTGGAGCCCCAGGGTGCAGCGCTGATGGTCCCCAAAGAGCTGTCGGTGTTAACGGACTGCAGGGTCACCACGGGGTGGCTGGGCAGGAACGGGGCCAGGTGCTGCTTTCTGAAAGAGGACCAAATCATATTGAGTTTAAGCAGAACCTCCAAACAAACCTCCTAAGACAGGGTATTTGTGGCACTATTGCTGTAATGTTTTCAACTGTTGGCCACAGGTATAAATAAAAATACACCTGGTTAAAAAGTAGTTTCAATCTAGGGTGAACGTGGGAAAAAAAAAGCAAAATTAGTTTAACTTCTGCCAGTGGAGCCAATCCCAAAAAAATAACCAGCCGACCAAGCGAATTGCCAGTTTTCCACTTGAGCATCAGATCATAATTTGACTGAACTGTGGCTCTAGGTTCCACCTCTAAGTTTACATCTCATCCTGCTTCATATCAGGACAAAGTCTATCAAAAGACACACCTTTGACATTGATTAGCACTGAAAGCCAATGCAGAAAACCTTCTCAACTGCACACACTGGAAGTGTCACTGTTTAAAGTGCCTTCAAGAAATGAATTCTTACTGAAAGTATCCTAAAACATTGTCCATTCAGCATCACGTCGTCGTCTTTAGTTACACCACCAACTGGGCGAGATTAAAAAATAAACTCACACTCCAATTGGACCCATCCCTGGGCCCCCACCTCCATGTGGAATGCAGAAGGTCTTATGAAGGTTTAGGTGGGAGACATCAGATCCATAGTCACCAGGACGACACAACCCAACCTGTTAAATAAACAAAGTTAAAGCATCCACTCAGTCCGGAGTAGAGCTTAAAGGTTCGCGTTTAAGCATCAACCCTGTTCACGTTGTACCCAAGGTTCACGTTGTTGTACCTGGTTATCAACAGGCATACAAGGGGTGATGTGAAGTGATTAAGGGTTGGTGGGGGAGAAGGTGACAAGACAGTGCAGTTGCAAGAGGTGGCATGATGTGGACCTCAGCCAGCACGTAAGGCAAGGTCCTCTCCTCCTGGAGCAGCAGGTGACGTGTAACAAAGCTGTCTGCACAGGTCCATCGTGGAGAGGCGACCAAGTGGCAGGAGACGGTGTTTGACGCCTGGACGCTGAGGAGGAGCGTTCGACATACCCCAGTGGTGGTGTCAGCCTACTATCACGGCGCATCTGAGAAAACCAGCCTCCCAGCTGCAACCGTAGAGCGGACGGCGCAAGTCGCGTGGTCGCCGCCAGGACCTCCGCCTCAAACCCTGCACCCGCCACTCTGACCGTCTGCACAGAGGTGCCCGGGGCTCCTACCCTTCCCAACAGAGGAGTGCCTAGGAACAGAGCTGGATGGGGGGTCCTCCACTAGGAGCGGTAGGGGCAGGAATTATTTGTAAATGTGTTTGCAACATTTAACCGTGAAAGGGGCGTGTGGCTTGTCCGTAAAAAGGCCAGTCTGAGGGTTAAAAGAGCAAACTCAACCCTCCTGCCGCTGCCTTGTATTAATAAAAGCTGCGTTACTCCAACCCTCCTCGTGTGGCCGTTCTCTCCCTCCCGGCCGACCACCACCAATTCTCGAAGAGCCATCAGCTACAACGTACAAGAAAGTGGGCAAATGCTGATCCCCCCCCCCCCCCCCC
>UFQX01001291.1:22448-50305 GCA_900497675.1 Arapaima gigas | reverse complement strand
AAAAAAAAAAAAAAAAAAAAAAAAAAACAGCTACCATTCAGACCCAAGGAGCACACGTGGTCATGTTACGGTGTAGGCTATGAACCTGTTGGGCTGGAAGGAGATCTTGTCATATCCAGTGATTTCACACAAGTCCTTCTCCAGCTGCCGGAAGAGCTGCTGGTAACCCTCAGCTTGGTCCAGAGACACAAAGGGGTGGATATTTGCAAACTCCTTCCACGTAATTGGCTGTGAAGAAGAAAGCATAAGCGAGGAGATGGGCAGCGTGAGACACCCTGCGAAGCTTGAGCATCCAGAAACGCGCACCTCCAGGACAGATCTAGGAAAGAGGTTGCATTCACTCACCATGAGCTCAGAAGAACTGTTCAGCTTCATTGTGCAGGAGCCCTGGGTAAGAAAGGGGAACATTTCCAAGTCCTTTTCTCCACACAACCGCGTTTGGCCTCCAGTATGAAGCCACGCCTGATGTAGGAACACTTAAAAGACTCACCAGGGGGATCATGCTGTGAACCAGAGAAAGGTCTTTGTTCTCCAGGCGTTTCATGTAACGGATGAGGTTGGTCTCAGAATGATAACTGGGAAAATAAAGAGCGATGAGAGGACAAACAAACAACGGTCCACACAGCTTTGCCCGGTTCTGCACGGCCGAGCTCTCACTCGCTTGGAAAAGATTACGCGCCGACTACACTTGAGCGGGAACGTTCTTTAAATCTTTCCCACGGACATGCTGACAAGCGCTTTCGAAGCACTTCATTCAAAGCTTAATTGTGATATTTCTCCGTTTTAGGCAAAAGTCTTCCAACAGCTCAGCTCCTTAAAAAGCCATTATCTTCAAGTTGACCTCGGCAGGAATTCCTTTTCTGCACCTTTTTATGGTTGAAATAGCCGTCAGATACGAGTTACAAACTGCAACTCCAGCAAATTCAGACACAGAAGGGAAAACGCGCTTGTTGTGTGCGCGCGGGGGGGATCCCGACTGAAACTGACCCACCCCTGGTGAACCTACCTATTGAACACCGTGTGAGTGAGGAATTTACTGGTCCTTTTGAAGGGAGTTCCCAGTATGCCTTTGGCCCTGCTACTCATTTTCTCGGCAATCAGCTCCTACAAAAAAAAAAAAAAAAATCACCAACATCACCAACTGGAAACCTCAACCGCACTGGGCTTTGACAGCTAAGCCACAACGTCGTGGTTAACAAGTTAGTGTCACCAATGTGAATTCATCAATTAAACAGCTGAGCGAGAAATCGAGCAAAACATACAGCTGAGGATTCACATCCAAACACCCAGAGCAGGTCGTCCAGGTCTCTCTCAGTCACCGTTTCATCCAGAGAAACGCCCAACTTAAGAGAAGGAAAACAGGTAAATCAGACCCGTAAAGGCAAACGCAGGCAAGCTTCCACCTGACACGCGTGACTTACGACAACCCAGAAGGAAGTCGAGTCAAATCGAAACACAAAAGGTACAGAAGGAAACTAACTGCTCTCCATCACTGACCGTCTTGAGGCCAAGCAGGTTTTGACTGTTTAGCAAAGCAGCATCCGACAGCAACGCGATGGAGCCCAGGTGGTTTCGTGTCGCTCGTGGGGGCTGCGCAGTGGCTGTGGGGGGGTACTTACCACTCCTTCGCTGTAGACCCGCAGGTTGATCTGCCTCTGAATGGCCCTCTCCAAGATGTCCTTTGCAGCCACACTGCAGTGGACCTTCAGGGTGTCGAAGAACATCTCGTGCTGCAGCTTGTGACCCGCCCGCCTCAATCCTGCCACCCAAAGAAGAGAAACACTCCCACTCAGCTCCAGGTGGCCCAGGTACTGCAACACCACACTTTGTATCTGAGGTCCTCCAAAACTACACGCATACCTGTGTTGCCATTTTGGACGGGGGGGGCTTATCTTTAATGCAACAATTCCTTGAGCTGCTGAGATTTGGTTACCGATGTTGAATTTGGTCTCCAATTGTGAGATCACGGAAACTACACTAACCAGAAGGGATGACTGACCGCTGGGGAAGACCTACCCTCGGCCAGAATAAGAGTGGCGTTGTGTGTCCTCTCAGCGATGTGCTTCAGGCCCTGAGGTCCATGGTAGACAGCAAACATGGCAGCCATGTTGGCCAGAAGAGCCTGACAGCAGAACACAGTTTGAGGACAGGAGGCAAGGACCTGGCTGCTTTCATTAAAATTTACTCCATGTCAGGGTGAGATGGTCCCTCCTGCTGACGTTCGCTCGCCACAGTGTCTCACCTGGGCAGTGCAGATGTTGCTGGTGGCCTTATCCCTCCGGATATGCTGCTCTCTGGTCTGCAGCGCCAGGCGGTACACCTCCTTACCGGCAGCATCTCTGCACGAACACAAAGTGACGGAGCGTAAACCTGCTTCTGATGCCTGCAGTTTTTTGAACAGACATTCAAGCAGGATTGAGCTTTGGAATTCACTGTAAAACAAGGACACATATTCTTCAAACAGCGTAGCTCCTTCCAAAGCCTTTCCTGCCATCATCTTCCCGTTGACCTCAAATGGGTGAAAAAGCCGTCAGATACGAGTCGCAAACCAGAGCGACGATGGGAACGATGAAGATCAGTTACAGCAACTGTGGAACAAGGCAGCTGATGGCTGAGGAGAGGAAAACAAAACGCTCCCAGCTACAGAGAGAGAGAGAAGAATAAGCCTTTCGGGGGGCGAGTGCCAGTGGCTGCCTGCCATCTTCCAGGGTGCAAGAAGCTGTAAGAGATCCTTCTTGTATAACCAGGGAAACCGCTGCAAATAAACAGCGACGACCTGAACTTTGGCCTTTTTCTTAATGACATAATTGTATTTCTACTTGTGGATTATTCCGAAATCGACGTCCATTTTGACTCGTCGCACTTTGTCACCGCCAGCCGTGCAGAACATTGAGATCAATTTACCATTTTTTAAAAAACATTTTAAATAAAAATCATTTGAACGGAGGCGACCTAAACGTGGCCGTGGAGTTTAACTCAGAACACGGTTATGCCGTTTCAGACTCTCTTCACCAAGGGATCCCAGAAGATGCTACACATTTTAGTCCCACGTGGAGTTGCTAAACCGGCCACGTTCAAATCGGCTCGCGTTTCTTCACCGCACGGAGCTGCTCGGCTCACTTGCGCCATTTGCTCTTTGCCCGGTCAAGCATATTTAACCTCCCGGGGGTTTGTTACGTCACGGACGTCGGCGGAGCAGCCCGAACGAACGTTCAAAGTTTGTCCTCCTCAGCCGTCACAATAAACCTGTCTTCCTCCGATCGGCGCTCTTCGCTGCCCCATTCCCAGCTCCAAGAGGAACGGGCACGACATGCACCTCCAGCTAGAAGCAACTTTCTGTCGCCTGTGCTGACAAACTGGAGAGGGGGGTCAGTTAGTCCATCAGTCCATAAACGGTGTGCAGAGGGGACTCACCGGGTGACACCCACCATCCTCCCAGGCATCATGCGCACCAGGTTCTCTTTGACCGAGAAGAAGGCTGCGTGCGGACCCCCGTAGCAAAGGGGCACGCCAAACCTCTGAGAGCTCCCCAGCGCAATGTCCACTCCGAACTCGCCCGGCGGGCGCAAGATGCACAAAGCCAACAAGTCGGTGGCACAGCAGGCCAGCGCCTGTAGGGAGGGAGAGCGAAACACCATCTCAGCAACCTGTGCTTTAAAAGAAGTGCACAACCTAGGCTTGTCCCCAGATTCAACTTATGACACTGTGTAGAACTTTATGATGAGGACTCAGTATAGCACGTTGCACCAGACCCAAAAAACGTCACCAACTGACACCTTAAAAATGTCAGAAATTCCCGCTTTCTTTCAAAGGCCTTCACCTATTAGAAGTAACTGTTTACGAAAGAAAGACGTCTGCATTCCCAGGCACCACGTAATGTCACCATGTCCAGAATCACAAGGCTCTCCTGGAGAGCTGGGCCACTGTGGCTTGAGTGCAGGGCACGAGGCCATGGAATGAGGGCTGCTCGCCAGGACCAACCCCCAGGCCGGTCATGCCACCACCGCCGTGCCTTTGTCCGCTGCCAGGCGGCTCCCCTGCAGAGCCCGGCCGACCTATTGCCGTGAGGGCAGGACCCCGACAAGCCGTCCATCTCGGGATAATAGAAACACGTCGCGTTTCACAGATATCAACTACACACCGATAAGGATGACTGAGGGAAGACTGGAGTCGTGTTGAAGAATCTGCCCGTTGGGCAGTAACACACCACTTTGCACACTTAAACGTCAAAACTCCTCATCTGAAGCAGTTTTGGACCTACAGGGCAAAATCTCTTAGCTAAGCAATAGTTTGATAGCTGCTTAATCAGATTTGGTCTTCGGGGCCATTAGACAGCACCGCTGGGGATTACAGAAGGACTCGGACGGACACCCTGAACGAAGATCACCAAAGAACCCGAGCCGGCGATCGTTCCCTCGCGTCCCACACGGCTCCTCCTACCCCAGCTTTGTGGGCGCGATCCACGAGGCCGGTGAAGTCCTCCACTCGGCCCTCCGTGTCCGGGTACTGGAAGAGCACGCCGCTCACGTCCTTCCCGCTGAAGTCCATCTCGTGAGGCAACTTCAGCACAGCCTTCACGCCGATGTAGCTGTCGGGTCAGAGTGGGCAGAAAAAAGCGCGGTCAAACACCGCAGGCAAAGACGGCGCCGAAGCCACTTTGCCGTTATTCATTTATACAACCGTTCAGTCGACCAACTCAATTTAACACCAGGGGGTTCAAAACTGGTCTTCACAGCTGGTTTGTTACCCCAAACCGGACGGGAACTACAGACTACATTCGGTCAGGTAGACTGCCCAGACCAAGGAAGCACCACGGGGGGATGGAAGACTCGAGTGAAACCGCAATCCAGGGACTAAATTTAGGGTTTAAGCCGCTTCGACCTGGAGCCGGCGCAGAGTGATACCTAAACGTTTGGCGAGGAAGGCGACCGTCTGTAAGTGAGAAGAAGAAGCAGCCTCACGTGAGGAACATCACCACTGACTTCGGCGCTTTATCATCACATCTGGGTTTTTAAACAGGGGTGAAAGTAAAGCTGCATTTTTACATTAACTGTCCAGAAGGGCAGACCGAGCAGCTACAACCACAAGGGGGGGGGGGGGGAGAAAGAGAAAAAATTCCTGACGTACTTGGCTCTTGTCTGGACCACAGCGATAGTCTGGGGGTGACAACGTGGGTCGATGTAAAACGTCCTTTTCTTGTTCTGCCTGGGGGCACATCAGTTGTTAATGAACCAAGAGGTGCAACCTGAAGGCTACACAGTGACGCTACTTTCCAAAACCTGCTGGAGACTCACCTGTGGCACAGCTGCATGGCCTCCGCGGCCGCCGTGCCTTCGTCCAGGAGCGAGGCGTTGGCCACTGCCATCCCCGTCAGGTCACACACCATTGTCTGGTAGTTTAGCAGGCTCTCCAGACGCCCCTGGGCCACCTCAGGCTGATAGGGGGTGTACTGGGTCACCCTGTAGGGGTGACATGTCACACCTTATGGACTGGACAAAAGCGTAATCGAAAAGTTCCGTTTCCCAGTGCTACTTCACCTGCCGGACGACACCTGCGCAGCACATCTTTAACCCCAAACCAAAACACTCGATGCATCTTGGCCACCTCCCTCCGCTCTGTCACGGCAGTAGGTCGCGCCGTCTTAACGGCAAAAAGTCTCGGAAGTCAAACTCGTGTCTTCTGTCTCAGGATGGACGTTTTCTTACCGCAGGCCGTTTTAGTGCCACACTGACTACCACGTGACGCACAGGGAAGACACCTACCAACCGGAGTTCTCCAGCAGGTTCCTCTGTATGGCAGGTGGGACAGAGCAGTTGTAGTAGCCCATCCCGATGAAGGACCTCCATAGCTTGTTCTTGCTCGCAATTTTCTCCAAGGACTCCAGGATTTCGTTCTCACCTGCAGGACAGAGACCACACGGATGTTGGCATCTACGTCGCCTCTGTAATGAAAACACGGACTGGGCATCAGGTCTCCCACAGCTGGGATAGGAGAAGGAAGACGGAAGAGACTCGCCGAGTTAACAGGAAAGCACATCGGGTCACGAGAAGATAGGAAACCGCACCACGACGACGCCCTCGCCCTCGCCAGCACCCCCAGACTATCGCTGTGGTCCAGACAAGAGCCAAGTATGTTGGGAATTTTTCCTCCCCCCCCCTGGTTGTGGTTGTAGCTGGTCAAGAAGATCCCCTTCTTCCCAGTTAATGTAAAAATGCAGCTTTACTTTCACCTAGTTTTTCTTGAAAATATTCCGCCGCCTTCGTGGCACAGAAGTGAGAAGACAACCAAGTTCACCGCTAAACCCTGACGGTGAGATGCAATCCGTGACTTGAGGGCCCCAACCAAAGGTGAGCTGAGAAGCAGGTGAGCAACATTCGCTCTCTGCCTCCGTGTTTGTTCTTTACACACGGCTTTGATTTTCAAGCCACACCTCTGAAATTTGGCCCACAGCTACTTCTCACCCAACTCCAAAAAGGTCACTTTGAATTTAAAAAAAAAAAAAAAAAAAAAAAAACACACACACAGTCTCAAGAGTCTGGGGGTAGTGATGTCACACGCAGCATGTAGGAAAGACACCCGGCGCCTGCGTCACACCTTCAGATCGACTGCCGTTAAAACGTAAAAACCAACAAGAACTTGAACAGGAGAAGCACACGGTGTTGTCTGTACAGCCAGTAAAGTTTATTAAAGCGCATTAAATGGAACCACTTTAGTGGTGAACCAGTTTGATGATCCCATGAAGTTTTATCACTTTCTACCTTTCCACTTGTTCAAACTGGGTGCGAGCAGCTGCCTGACTGCAAAGGCCTGATTCCGGGGGTTCACTGCAGGGGGTCTCCAACGGCACCACTCTGTTTTTCACACATACAAGTGAAATTGTTTAACGCCCCTCACTGAGTTACGACCAAACACGAGTAGCGGGAGCCCAGTTTGGGGGNGATGAGGTCATGCATGGGATAGGATGTGAGTGGGGGGGGGGGGGCGGGGGGGGGGGGGGGGGGGGGGGATTTGATGCTCCTGGGCGAAACGGTGAATACACATCCCCCCCCCCCCCATTTGCCAGATTCCAGCCAAGTTCCAGAAGTGCAGGAGTGTAACCAGGTGACGACTACATCCTTTTCGTTTCTAAGGAACGACGCAGAGGGACGTCTCACTGGTTTCCCGCCATTTTCTTTACAACACGTCTAGGCCTCCGCTCGGACGCAGACGGGTTTATACGGCTCCGCGGCCGTGGGGGGCGGCAGCCCAGTTGCAGTCAACCAAACACCCCTATATAGAGCCAACGTACAGCCTTCCGGAACATTCATTGTCAACGAGAATCCCCTGCTGAATGGGCAGGGTCCGGGGTACCGTTTGGCATAATGCATCCTGACAGACGCAGAGGCTGAAAGGGGCAAAAGACTGAGCCGTTTTACTGCACTCCCCACCCCCATCCTAAACGTCACGGCCCCTCACCACACACCCCCAGCTCTGACCCCACGACAAGCCAAACAGCGGAGCGGAGCGGCTCATTCAGGGGGAAAAAAAAAAAAAAAACCAACAGTTAACAGAAATTAATTCACAAGTCGACACTTTGGAAAGTAAATGCAATCAAACTTTTAACAAGCCAGATGATCACCTGTACAAACACAACCCAGCTGACAGGAGGTACGAGCTGCTGAATCTGGACAACAACCAGAAGAAGCTGCATTTCTGCGGCTCAGCAAATCCTTAGACGTCACCATCGGCGGCCTGAAGCCACCAAAAGTGGATCAAACCGCCCCAACCATTGTTCTTTTCTTTAGTCTTCTAAATTTCCTTGGCAGATACGATCCTCTGTGGATCTAGTACTGCAAGGGCATTAAAAAAAAAACAAACAAAAAAAAAAAACACAAAGTTCATCAGGCATTATCTCCTTGGCTGGGGCAGCACAGTGGGAGAGACTGCACCTTGACCCTGCCAAAAACAGCCCAAGATAAGAGCAAGAGGAGTAAAGCATTTTAAAGGAAACTGGAGGAAGTGAGAGAGTCCAGAAGTATGAATAATACCGAGTCTGTACACGCTTCTCCAACTCCTGCAGCTTCGTGCAAACATCTTGACAGATTTAAGCGGGTGGAAAAAATGAGACCCGACAGTCGTTTGGTTTGTCTGGTCCAGTGCGGCTCACAAATGCACAATTTCTGCAGGGAATTGATGTTCACATCTTCCACGGAGGGGACACAAACTTGGAAGGAGCAGCAGAGAAGCGACGTGATGAACGTCACTATGAATAACGACAGCGGCGCTGAGAGAATCCGGCCGGGGGGCAGCGCCGCGGGGGGCGTGTCCCTCAGCGATCGAGCCCGCCGAACATTTCACTTTCTGCGTTGACTCCACTCGGTACGCCCCCCTCCCCACCCACCCACCCACCCACAGCCGAAAAGCTATCACGACTGTGGGGTGACCGATTATTTCATTTACATACATCGAGCGGCTGCATGGACCACTGTTGCGATGCCGGTTTCCATGGTGACACGAATCATTGGCCGTCGAGAGTATGTGGTGCACAGGATCGCGTTACCGCACGTTACTTGTGCGCTCTTACGTCATCGCCGTTATTATTACGCCGATGGATGTGAACCGGGCGACTTGTGATGTTACGTCAAATAAATTGTCGAGTATCTAACAGGACAAACGCACAAAACCAGACTCATCCGGTATCACTTCAAGCCTCTCGGTGCTTTTTTTTTTTTTTTTACTGCTCGTACTTTAACCTTAAAAAAAAACGATAGGAGTGCGGGGTGTCTCGAGCTGTGAGGCTGAACCGCACAGCCCGCAGTCTCTCCGTCGGAGCGGAAAAAGTGTCCCGTAAAGTATTCGTAAAATATAATAAGCCGCCCTCGCAGGGTGACTAAGGTTGGGTCACGGTGGGGTTTTTTCCGCGCACGGACGCGTGTTTGGACAGCTTTCGCCGCGCAGGAGCGCTGCTGGGGGCCGCGGACCGGCGCCTCTGATGTAACGCCGTGGGACAAACCAGATTGAACTGGACCCGCGCGGCGCTCCAGCCTGAACTTTACACTCCAGTGGCCGTCCTATTAGCACATTGGTGCTGCTCGGTGGGTTGCACAAAAACAACTCCAAATATGTTCAAAGGAAGACCCGAGAGGAGCGAAAACTCCGGCCGACACGCAGATGCCCCGCATTGGCTCGCAACACGCGTGTAACCTACATTTCAACTTCCACTGGGCTCCTTGTTCTGTCCCGGAGCTGCGGGGGCTCCTCGTCCGCGTTCAGCCGCATCGCCCCCCCCCCCAGCCTTAAATATCCCACTAAACAAAACGTTGTCGTTACAAACAAAAAAATAAAAATCGGGAAACACAGCCTTTGTCAAAAATGTGGAAAAACACATTATCGAGGCTGGTAAGAAAATAAGATTAACTTACAAACAGGGTCATCCATCTTCAAACTTCTCTGCAGACGAATGGAGGAGGGGATCGTTTTTTCGATCAGTTCCTCGATCGTCTGGGGGGGGAGAAGCACAGCGATTGAAGCTCTTTGAAAGAAGCTCAGAGCTCCAAACATCACACATCTCCAAGTTACTCAGGCCCACGTTTCTCCTCCAAATAAAATCACGTGCCATTCAATTACTTCGAAACAAGGAGTTAATTCCTTCCCGGGTTTTAACCATCAGCTCCTTAAGAAGGAAAATATCCCACGCGGACAATTTAACTAAACATCTCCATCGTTCTGCATTTATAAACGCAGAACCTGTCGCCATACTTGGACGGACGCGATCTTTGCTTCACGAGATTCTCACCTCAAGACCCAAAGTGTCCAGCATCTCCTGCTTCTCTTTGTCACCTGGTCCAATGTGTCTTTCTGAGAAATCGTCGTGTCGTGGCAGAATTTTCTCGATTTTCCTCGAGGAGAAAACTGCGGAGCCCCTCACACCCCGGACAGCCATAAACACGGGTTTATTCCCCGCGGGTCCGGTCTGCGGCTTCCCCACGGCGCGGCTTCCACGGCACAGGTTCCTGCAGGGCGCGCGGGCGCCCACCGTCCTGGCGACAAGAGCCCAAGATTTCGCACAGCTTTGCATCTTTAGCCTCAATTTAACGTAAATTCAACGTAAAAGCAAAATAATAATTTTGCTTTTTATTATTTAAAAAAAAAAAAACCGCCGCGTCCCGCTACCAGCAGGTAACACGCAAAACTCAACAAAGAAGTGGGACCAAGTTGTTAAAGAGGGGCTCGCGAATACGCCTCTCGTCACACCCCAGTCAGCCAATCAAAAAGCGAGCCTCAGTGACGTCCCGTCAAGCCCCCGTTAGTGGGCGGGGTCGCGTGTCCCCGCGTATAAAAGCGCCGGCTTCTCGCCGCTGAAGCTCCCAGGTGGCCGAGTTCGGGGGGCGAAACCCCGCACATACACACGCGTCTGTATCGGAGCAGCGTGACGTCATCCGCACAGCCGTCGGTTGTGTCTCGGCCGGGTGACGTTTAACCAAAGTGGTTTATCACCTGCTGCTGTTGGCCGATGTGACAAATAGTGTTGCGTTGGTGTCGCTTAAGTGACAAGTTAACGACTCGGGTTCCCACCGTCGGCATCCTTGTGACGTCACGAGCGCCGTCTCAGCTGTGCGTGAAGAAGGTCGAAAACATCTAAAACGTGCAAAACTCGCTGCAAGTTTGTCAAGCGAGTCGCCGAAAAACCAGACGTCGTTTAAAGCGCTTGTCGAGATGCATCTCTGACGGCATCAAACGGTTCTTCTCTCGGGGTCCAGATCATTTTGGTAGGTTTAGTAGCTGGGTGGTCTGGATTCGTGTTGACTCCGTATTACTCTATTTGAGATGTTATTTAAATAAACACTTAAATACAACTGTAAGCTGCCCTAAGTTTGGACCAATTTAGAAAAATTAAACAAGTTATTCCAGGAGGACCACCACAGTGAAAAGCTGTTTAAAGCAGAATTAGATCCGATTTACTGCCTTATTCAGATGATCCATTTCAACCTTAACTAAAGGTCCCCCGCAGGGGGGGGGGGTGAATGAATCATCAGATGGAATTACCGGAATTACTTGGTCCTTTTTTTTTTTGTCACACAACATGTTAAAACTTAATTCCAATCAGACCAGGAAAAGATGTTCGGTAAACAAATGAAAAGAACAACCGACTGTCTAGTTATAACAGACACACCTGTACGAGTCCGCTTCCCCAAACTGAGACCTGGCTGGACAGTCGTGGGTCACGGACGAGCGGCGCGGCTCAGAAAAGTCCCGCTTCCTCGATCTTCAGGTCTGAGGATCCACAGACAAATAAATACCTGTCGAAAACTGACTCTTTAGATTCGCCGCCACAAGACGTTACTTTTGGTTTAGTGCATTTAAATGGTTATTTAAGCCTAACTGCAATTTAAATCAGAAAGTGTGGCCTCGACCGTCCTGACAGACGGCGTGGACGCCGTACCGGCCTTCCTCCAACATCGGCTCTGGTCCTCCTTTCTACCGGGTGGAACTCGGCCGATTCCTTCCGAGCCTCGCGATCCTGCAAGACGCTTCGGTGAAGATCTCCCCAGGTGGCACTCCCTCCTCCCGAGGGTGATGCTAGTCACCTGCCAGCTCGGTCGCCCAGGTCCCGCACCTACAAGGCCACAGGATGGACTCGGCCTGCTGCTTCATCATCTCCAGCTGATTCTCCCGTGACACCTTCAACAGAGCACTGCTGTTTGCATCCATAGTTACTGCAGGATTTTGCTGCTTGTACCGCCTGTCTACACATCTGTACATTAAAACAGTTGAATCGCCCCTGTTATGCTTTTGCTGTGCAAAATTATGGTTGTTTGCTGGAATATTCTTCATAGGAAGCAGTTCACCTCAGCTGGGTTCAGGTCACGGTGACCAGGACGTGGTGCCGCAGGAGTAAGTTGTCAAAAAACACCAACATTTGCAATCTGCGTCTGATGCAATCTTGCCGTCGGCCAACTGGCGTGGTATTATTGTACACAGTAGTTGTGTGGGAAAACACGAACAGCCGATCACCTTGAGGAGTGTGAGATGTTTAGTGAGATGTTTATGTGATAATTGGAGCTCGACAACACGTGGGAGAGGAAAAATTGCTCACTGCTAATTTCAGATCATCTGACACCCCCTCAAAGTCCATGCCGAGGGTTTGGCTGCTCTGCAGCTGGGCGATCAGGGAGGTACCATGCAAGCTGGGGAGGGATCTGCTGGGTGAGTTGGCATGTTTTGAGGTCACTTTTTACACGAGGTACCAAGACCATGTTTGTGGGTCTTTTGTACGTTCCTGGCTATAAAAAAACATGGTCGGATGTTCAAGTCTCTAGGGTCCAGGCTGCTGTGCCCCTGGGCCAAGATCTTAAATTACCTAAATTGTACTGAGCTGAATGAATGAATGAATGAATGAATAAAATAATCCCTTGGGATAAGATGGAAAGAACAACTAATGTTTTCACCTGGCTCCTGGACAATGAATATGGGCTCAGGTGTGTGACAACAGGTGGCAGCTGCATGCTTCTACCTGGAATTCTGTGTCCTATTAAGATTTTATAAAGAGAAACCGCGTCTGGTGTTTACAGCCCACGCCCGATTCTGAACTCTCTCCTATGGATAGTTCACGCTGTTCTGGATGAAGACCCACCAAAATAAATCCCTAAAAGCAACAGCATGTTCCACTGCTTCGGGCTTCTATAGATGTTGGTTCCAGTTACTATCACTCTTAAGTTCTCTGTTTTCTGCAGCGGCTTAAATGCCTTTTCCTTCTGCAGTCATGCTTGTATTCATATCTTTCCCTTAACGACGGAGAATAACACACCTCTGGGGGTCCGAGCGCCAGCGGTTGCCCCCCCCCGGGCTTCTACACGTGGAAAAATCATGGCAGAAGAAGTGCTGAGGACAGTAAAAGCTGAGTAAAGTGCAGGTGTGCCAATCACTGCAGGGGGTCCTCAGCTCCTGGCAGCACGGGGTGCTGGTCCCACCGGTGGTCTCGTCTGGCCTCGGCGAGGGGTAAACAACGTGCACCTGTGGTGCAAAGAAAAAAAAAAATCAGTTATTTCATTGATCCTGAAAGGAGCGGCTAAAGCACCGATTTTGGTGTAAAACTACGTACCGAAATTGAAACTATGGACGTTTCTTAGCTTTTGTTCTAACGTGCAAAAGCAAATATGTATATTTCTGGCACGTGTGTGTTTTCGTCTGCATCACTAAAGACAAAAGCAGCGTTGCACCTTGTAATTTTACAGTTGGTGGAACAACAGGAATTCCCAAAGCAAATATTGAAACCGAAAAGGAGGACGTCCATTATGTTCCCGGATCCGTCAAAGTGCAAACAGGAGCGAAAAGGCCGCCGAAATGTGTCAGGGTTCTCGGCAAACACGACAAATGCACTTTCGGGCGTTACGGGGGAATGTAAACAAATCTGTGCTACACGGTGCCATTTCCCCCCCCTCAGCGGAATATTATAAACAAACAGTTTCTCCACCCGCCTCCATCTCTGGTAAGAAGCGGCAGCAGGTAGATCAGCGGCTCCGTCCTGATGTGACGGCCACCAGACTCCAAGCTAACGTCTCCAGACGGATTTCTAGAAACGTGCTATTTTCGTGTGAAAACGCACAACAGGTGAATCGGAAATGGATTTTGTTTTGGGCCTCTTTCAACAGTCCCCGCAACTGCTTTACCAGCTCCTCTCCGTCCCCTTCGCCTTCCTATTTTACGTCCTGGCCAGACTTGAGTGCCTCACTTTGACCCACAGGTAAGACTGACTCATCTCCAGTATCTGTTTCACCAGAATACATGTAGTTCGGAGGTCCCTTCATACGTTCCTTCTGTAACATCTACCGTTTACGTTCATTTGAACTCATGTTTGCAACTCAGTTGCAAATGCTAACTGTCGATTATAATCACAGGCCGCTAATAATAGCATTTTGTCTATTAAAGAATAAAGTTACCGGACGATTATTATTTACTAATATTAGGGAATTCAGCATTGTAAGGCAGCAGAGCTGCTCCTGTAGATATAGTGTCATCGCTCCCTACAGTGAACCTCCATCTCCTTTTTAACGGCTGGACCAGATACATCTACCTGGTGTTGGGTGGCTGCGCGCTGGCGGCCGTCACCATGGGCCCTTACGCCTGGGTGCTGCTGGTCCCTGCGTTCAGCACCGTGCTGCTGGTCTGCTTCTTACGCCCCCGGGACGCCCACCCCTGGGTGCTGGGTGCACTCATGTGCTGGCAGACCTTCTGGCATCTCCTGATCCAATACCAGGAGTACTGGCTCCTGCAGCCGCCCGACGCCAGGTACCGCACTTTTATGCCACGTTTGCATCGCTTCAGTCAGGAGTAAACGTTGCTTAGCGTAGCCCAGAGGACGAGTCAGGCTTTCAGGTGTGAGCCATCGTGTCCGTGCCGTCACACCTCTGCTGTGATGAGCTGTGCAGCCAACTTAGGGGCTGAACGTCTAACCAGAGCGGAGTCCTGCTGCACTAACAGGGCACGACGGACCCCTTGTCCCCCAGGCTGTTCCTCGCCATGTCAGGCACGATGCTGCTCACCCAGCGGGCCACGACCGTATCCATGGACCTTCAGGAGGGCAAGGCTACACCTCCGACGTGCGGGGCAGAGGCTCTGCCCTATCTCAGCTACACCCTCTACTTCCCTGGGCTGCTGGGTGGACCCCTGCACTCCTTCTCTCAATTCCTGCGCTTTGTGGAGAGAAGCAGCCACAGCCCCCCTCCACTGCCTCTGCGACCCGTCCTGCTCAAGTCCCTCACGGCTTTATCTTTGGAATGGGCCAGACGAGTCCTCACGGGTTTCCTTGTGTCCCACTCGCCACACCTGCGCCCCTTCTGGGCCCCTAGCCAGGTGCTGTGGGTGTGGGCCATGTCTGCGGCTCTGAGGATGAGGTATTACTCCCACTGGGCTCTGAGCGACGCTCTCAACAACGCAGCTGGGCTGGGGTTCAGAGGGCGCGACCTCGGCGGAACTCCGCTGTGGGACGGCGTGTCTGACGGTGAGCCCTGGACGGTGGAGACCTCCAGCCGGCTGTCGGAATACGCCCGGCGGTGGAACAGGACCACGGCCGCGTGGCTCCGCAGACTGGTCTTCGAGAGGTCCAGAGCGGCACCCCTGGCGCTGACCTTTGGGTTCTCTGCCTGGTGGCACGGCCTCCATCCGGGCCAGGTGGCGGGCTTCATGGCGTGGGCTGCGACAGTGCAGGCAGATTACCAAATACATCGGCGACTACGCCCTCTGGTGAGCTCACCGGGGAGGAGGCTGGCGTGCGTTTGCCTCAGCTGGGTGCAAACGCAGCTGGTTGTTACGTGGGTCGTGGTTGCCGTGGAGCTGCGGAACATCTCTTCCGTGTGGTTGCTGTGTCGATCTCACGCAAGCTGGTTTCCTCTGCTCTACATACTCCTCACGTTTTTCTCGTCACCCGCAAAATGCCTGATGAGAAAAATAATATAAGCATAGCGACGTCTTACTTATAATACAAATATAATCCTGAACCGCATTCAAATAAACAAGAATCCTGCTCACTGCTCCCGTTTCCTCTTCTGCTGCTCTGTAGATGGATTTCAGTGGAAAACTGCCCTGAAACGTGGTGGGAGGTAGAACCTGGTCCATCAGGGTTACAGGCAGAAACGCCCACGAGAGTCCGGACAGACAACACCCAGACTGGTACAGACACACGTCCCACTTATGAAATCTGTCCGAATTTAGGCAGAAGTGCAAAGACACTCAGTGGAAATATTTTTAGGTGAATCCTAAAAGTGAGGCCGTGACCAGACAAAATTCATCAGAATAGTGTTGAATTTTCGGTGCTGTAAGTTACTGTCCAGCAAAGAGGTCTGCATCCTAAATAAAGACCAACAGAGCGATTTGCACCGGCAACGGACTCATGGCAAAGCGTTTGGCTCCACCTGCCGGTAAACATGCCACATTGCATCAATAAGAAATGAAAGGAGGAGGGATTTATGGTAGAAAGAATTTACTGATTTAAAATATATATATAAAAATTAAATCTTAGGTTTTAACAGTAAAATTTATTTATGAGACTGTAAGGTTTCCAATGCATTGTCATTCCTTTTTTTCCATAAATTGCTGGTAACGATTCCTAAGAACAGGAGGAGTCCAAGATTGCGATTAGACGCAAATTTCTTCCAGCAGTCCTCTGGCTTATTTATATTCACTGCGTAAATCTGAAAGAGAGGGAGGAAAAGAAAGGATGTACAAGTTAGTGAAGAACGGCTGAAAGTTTGTGCTTCCTTCACAATTCAAAACGCGGATTGGTCGCATCACGAAGTCTTGGCCTTAGGGCGCACAGTACCGAAGCTGGAGGTTTGTAGAGTAACCAGTGTTCCTGAATACGTACATTTGACCATTGTGAGCAAGTTCATCATCATTTTACTTTTGTTTTTTCCTTTTTGGAAGTGGTCCTCCTACCTGATATGCCAGATGCACGGCCACGGCAGACACCGCTACGTAGTAGGGCAGTGTCTGCTGAGCATTGATGCCAGTCAGGGCCAACCCTGCCAACATGGCCACGCTGAAGCCGCTCAGCCACGGCTTGGTCCACTCCTGAAATCGCAGGGCTGTGGACCGTACCCCCACCAGGACGTCATCCGCTTTATCCTGCGGAACGAAACAACACACGCCAGCTCGGTGTGTGTCTGCATTGACAGGGACTCGCCGTCCCGTTTCTGCCATCTGAAGCTGCTGCTGCTGCTGTCCATTTTACCTGATGGGCGTAGATGGTGTCGTAGATCAGCGTCCACATCACACCAGAGAAGTAAAGCGGGAGACACACTGACCAGTCACACGAGCCTTTTACTGCAGACCAACCTAGCAAGGCTCCCCAGTTAAACGCAAAACCTAGGAAACAAAACTACATGGATTATCACGTAACTAGAAGAGCCATTTTCAAAATAAAATTAACATACGAGTATTAGATTGAAAACTTGAGAAGTTATAAGCAGTTACAGGGGAGAAAGGACATACCCAGTACAAGCTGTGGCCAATATGTGATCCTTTTCATCAAGGGGTAAGTGACGACCAGCGACAGCGATGCAGCACCGAGAACTATGCTGCAAAATAATTATTTTAAGTGATCGCAAACTACACGAACAACCGACCAGTTCTTGTTCGACCTCCAAAACCTACAGTGCGTAAATAGAGCACAACTCGGGCACCGTGCGGCCAATACCTGTAATTGTTAAGGCAGAGTAAAACCCCGAGCGCTGCAGTCAGCTGGCCTCCCAGGAAGACGAGAGCACGGAAGCGGGAGATCTGCCCGGCAGCAAGAGGACGGCCGGCGGTCCTGGACACCTGCGGAGAACACGGCCGCGAAGGGGTGATTGGCACGGTGCACCTCTGTAACAGGGCGGTAAAGTACCCCAGGTAAATGCCATGGGTAGATCACTTCACAATATAAGTGTGACAGACGAGGCACCTTTTTGTCAAAGTCTTTATCCCACATGTCATTTATGGTGCAGCCGGCCCCCCTCATCAGCACAGCCCCTGTGCCGAAGAGCGTGAGCATAGCCAGGTCCGGGAGGCAGCCGGGGTCCGCGGCCAGTCCTATGCTCCAGGTGCACGGCAGGTAGAGCAGCCACGTACCTGTGCCAGACAGCCCAGGCTGCTCAGTGCCCCCACATATTATACACAGCGTTTCCTTCCTCACTGCTTTACTTCTGTTTTAATAATCATCCTGCAACGTTAGAAATCAGACTTTTACTGCGGAGGTTGTCCGCTCCTTTATTCAGACTTCGATGTTTCCCAGCACCTACAAAAATCTGCAAGAATAAAACAGCACCAGAGACAAGTTGCTCACCAATCGGTTTGTCCAACCTCATGAGTCTAAGGTAGGGCTGAACTGCTGATGGTGCAGAGTTTACAACTGCTGCCGCAGACAAGCTAAATGGCCTTTTGCCCTCAGGCCCTGAACGTCGCCGCCACACACTTTGGTTATGGAAGGCTGTACTGGGACAGCAGGCACCGCGTGGGAGACCACAAAGCCCCATTAAGGTCTCCCATCTCTGCTGCCTGTGTCCTGAGAAGCTGGGAGAGAAGCAGGCTGCTGGATGCACAGGCTTCCAAGAGAGAAGGATGAGCTGAGAGGCAGATCTGAGGCGCACGTTCATGTCGACTCTCTTCAGACAGCTTTCCTGCAGACCCGCTGTGGCACCTGGAACGAAAAGTGTACGACTTGCAAAACGTCGTGTTACTACCTGGTACGCAAATGCAGGCTTTGCAGCAGCACAACACAGCAAAGCGACTCTGAAAATAAAATGCTTAGTTTGTCATTCCTTTCTGTGGGCCTCCTGAAAGCCGTTACCAGGTGACTATTCATAGCCAGTAGCAACACCAGAATATTGTAAGAGGACTTTTCCCCTTTACATTTCATTATTTTTCCTACACGCGTGTTCCCGTGTGTATATTTGCGGATGATATTCAGATCCTGTAACTTGCAGACTTCGCATATCAGGCTAGTGTGAGGCGTAAATGAACTGGTCATGAGGCCTTACTTTCTCAGTTTTCAGGCATATTACGATGATGATTATTATTATTACCTCCACATAATAAGTAAAACCTAAACAAAAAGCACCGACACTCATTTAGGGCACCTTACAAAAAGGGGCAGATTTAATTTAACAGGGGGCTCTGAGCAGAGGTAGGAATGAGGCCTCGTCCGTCCCAATTCTCACCCAATTCTTCTTCTATTGTTGTTAGTCTGACCAGGCAGGCCTGGTTGTAAAAATACCTTTTCCCACTGGTCCCAGGACACTTTAGTAGCAGAACTGCTGCAAAGGTCCAGGGTGCATCTCACAAGTATGCAAATCTGTAAGAAAATCATTAAGTACTCAGTTAATTTATGAAACGTGAATTTAGCAGCACAACCTGGTACAAACTCTGACATCCACAAACACAACTGGTTCCCTTAGGCCACCTGAACTGTTGTACTAGTGAATAAATCTAGCTGTTTCTTTACCAGGGTATTAATTTGTTGCAGGTAACAGAGGAGGATGTCGGATGTTAACTGCCTATACACCGTGTTTCCTTTGGTAGTTTGTTGACAGGCCCACGTGCAGAAGAAACAAAGCATTATGTGTAACCGATGAGGAAAGGTGAGGCCCAGATCCCTTCAGGATCCCGTTCCTGCGCTTTTCAAACCATCGGCATGTAGTTTATTATGCCACATGTACTAACATATTAAGCGAATAACAACAGCAAGGGCAAGTTTCCATTTTTTTTTATTAAGCATCGTGTAAAGAAAAGAATGCGAGCGCACTTGTCAGCTATAACAGCAGCTTTGCGTCACGTGCGTATTTTGAATCCGCTCCCTGGAGGGGAAAGAGGAGCAGCTCAAATTGTGGGTGACAGAAGTGTTTCCACAACCTTTGCAAAACGTTTCAGGTTTCAGACATTCAGGTAGTAAAAAAGAAAAGTTTCGAAACAAAGTGCCAATATCTCTGCAGTGCGGAATCTCTGTTTGTTCTTTATGTGCGGCTTTGTAGCCACAATTTTGAAATTTGCCACACAGGTATTTCTCATTTTTCGCATCTCTCTCACACACACACACACACACTTTACTTATGTGTCCCTCCAGACAGTTTCCAGCTAATTCGGCAAGATTAAGACAAACAGGCCACCTCATCCCCCCAGGACGGTACTAAATGCAGAACCGCTTGGTGATAAAATTACATATTTTTGCTTTTCACCTTTTTGACCCGGGCAGCGCCGGGTATCTGAGCTACATAGGCTACTTGGAGAAGAACCCGAGTCGAGCATGAAGGACACGCACACAAGAAGAAGACACCTTTTCTAACAGAGGTTGGGATGCGAAAACTCTCAGACAGGCCGTTTAGCTCGAGATACAAATACAACGTTAAGTTATTCTGTATTCAGTTACGACAAACGTACCGCGTTGTTCCTGAAACAACCCGCCCCCCTTCGAAACGGCGACTCGGGAACTTCGGACCCCGATCCCAGATCAGCAGGTGGTCGCCCGGCTCCCGTTGAATTATAGACTTTCACACAGCAACGCCGATCCAAGAACAGCCGCCAAGCCGGTTTCGCGCTTGGTACGACCGTTTTAAGGTTCCCCAGGGAAACAAGTGAAAGAAACCTGGTTCTCTGTGAAAACGGCCCAGTTCACTTGATCGAAGGACTAGAAATATTTCAGAAAAGTGTCTGGCAAAGGGTTCGACCCCCTCGGTAATGTGTATTTAGTCATCAGTATTTTAAAAATATCTTTTTAATATTATTATTCAATATTGTAGCGAGCTCAGGTTTGGGCTCCTGTCAAGCGAGCGAGGACACTGTCAGTCTCCATGACAACAGCCTTTATTAGCACTAGGCGAGAGTAGAAGGCAGCAGCCAGGACAAAACACGTGGAGGAGCTGCTCCCTTTATCCAACGCGCCCCGAGGCCGGTTAAACACTGGAACAGCGCAAACCCCACGAAAGGACAACACGGTTCTGCTACAGTTTCTGCCATTATTACCGTTTGTTGCACAAATTATTTAGATGTTATATCGTCACCCACCACTAGGGGCGCCTTCGCGTAGAGTGCGAAAATGCCTGCAGCATTTTAAACTTTCATCATTATTTATTCTTCATTATTCATTCATTTTAAACATCTTATCACGTAGAAGATGATCTTAAAATTATCACTTTAACTTGTGACCATTGAATTCGGAGAGAGCAAACTCTACCCACCACCCCACCTGTTGCCATCTTTAACGCCCCCTATCACTATTACGCAGATGACAGATTTTTCTTCTCTATACCCCGGTCACACTACACATGACTCTGAGGTCCCCACCTGATGCCCAACTACGATTTACAACCCCACGACTGAGATCCTCCAGGTGCGGCAACACCTGGCTCGAGTGGCCCCAGTACACTGAAGTCATAACCTGGTCTTGCAGACACCTCAACCTGTCCATCCCTCACACCACACTCTACCCAGATTTCACTCCAGGTTATGGTGATGTCTCACCTGGACAACTGCAGCTCCCGCACGTGTGGTGTCCCGGCCTGTGGGCGGCGGAGACTCACCCCGCACGCGGCAGCGGCCGAGCGCTCATTGGTTCGCGTTAACAGCGTCACGTGACCCGCGACGCACCTCTCCGCAAAAAAGCGGGTTTCAGCGGAAGTTTGGGCTGAAAGTTTGGAGCCGAGCGGCGGGTCGGATGTTGGTCCGCGACTCCGAGTTTGCCGAAGTTCGACGGACTTTGTCGAGCCCGCGCGGTGCGTGTTCGGCGCGCGGCCCCGGAGGATGGAGGTGCTGCTGCTGCGGCTCGACGCGCTCTCGCGGGCCGTGCGCGCGCTCCCCATGTTCCCGCTGTTCGAGGCGGCGCACTACACGGTGTCCGCGACGGCGCTCAGGGAGCAGCCAGGTAACCCCCCCTCCGCCCCCCACTGCCGCGGGTGGTCGCTTCAACTCGACGTGTGACATTTTTTAAAAGTGCTTAAGAACTGATCGCAGTCGAGAGACAGTGTTGTACCGCGTGGCGGCAGCAGGGGGCGTGGTGTTTGGTTCATTTGGTTACGGAGCGTGCACATTGTGGGTTCGAATCCTACTCCTGCTCTAGTGCCGGCGATAAGTTACTTTCCCCCGGACCGCATACTGTAAAATGGGTATATCGCGGTAAAGAGTATCTAACACTGTAAAAAACCTGGTGAAAAAGACCACAGATTAATGCGGGGGCATTTTTTTAGCAGTAAAGGTAAAATTGGCCACTTTGTGGTTTTAAATGAAGACTAAAGGCCTTTGACTGAAACTTAAGGCCGTCTGTGGTGGTACTAATACTAAAGCTGTAAATTCGACGCATTATGTAGAAGAAAAATCCCGATACGCGGCTGCGTATTGTTTAAACACACTGAACACACCTGCTTGAGAGCAACACAAGGTGGATTTAAATGCTGCTGTGTTGGGAGGGGGAAAACAACAGGAGTTTGAGGTGTGTGTGTGTGTGTGTGTGTGTGTGTGTGTGTGTGTGTGCGTGTGTGTGTGTGTGTGTCGTACCCTGCTTTGTATAGTCATGTTTGGCTGTAATTCAACCTTGACAGCGATGGCAGGTGGTGCCCTATTGTTTACTGTGCTGTTGAATGTGGTCTGTTTTGAGATCCAGAAGAACTCAGCCTTGACTGGCTCCGCTGCCATCAGCGTTTTTGCTCTATCAACGCCCCGACCAGTAAAAGCCAGCACGTTCAGGTCAGGGGTGTCCGGTGCCCGTGAAGCTTCCTCTGAAGTTTGCTGGTGTTTGACCGATGTCTGAAGGCCCAGGAATAGGTGCGGTAACACCTCAGAAACGTAGATTCATTTTTGAGAAATCAAGTACTTCGTGAAACGGTGCCGTTGTCGTTTGCTTTGTTTCTCGAGGCACAGAGGTGAAACTTGGCGGGAAGTGTCTCCCCCCGACGTCGGGTTTTTGTGTGGTCAAACGGATGCTCGCACAGACACGCGTTACTGAGGTGTTCCTCCACCCAGCTGATCGCTCAATATGAAGACAAATGGGCTTCTTCGTACCCTCTCACACATTTGTTTTTTCTTTTCCTTTCCGCTTGATCAGGACTATACTAAATACATCCACTTCAATAGTAAAACAGGTCGGCGGTGGTGTTTTTAACCTTTCCACCACTACGCTTTCTCGACCTGGTAACTCGGCTAGTATTGTGTAAATGGAGCTTGTGTGTATTTTTATTCCTGCTGTTCTTTATAAGGACAATTTTGTTTGTCTTCTGAACTTTGCGGTCTGAGCCTCCGTATAATGGACATTTTAGGAGCTAATAAACATTTTCAGCTTTATTGACGTGTACCAGATCAGTTTTGCAGCTTAATGAAGTTTGATGTGAAGGTAAGATCAGTTTCAGAAGACTGTCCTGAACTTGTGTGAAGAATGTAAATCTCCGTTCTCTGCAGTTTGTTTCCCCGACTGTACAGTCAGAAGTGTCTCTTTTGGCACAAGCTGGTCAGGAAGTTGGTTTTTAATTCATCTATGTTTACTTTAAAGTGAAGGTTCGTCCTGAAAGGCGGCGGAGAACGCCGAGCAGAGGGGGCGGGCGGCCAAGTTGGGTTTCTTCACCTCCGTGGCGTGAGGTCTTTCACGCGGCGAGAGAACGTGAGCTCTGCTCTTTGGACATCTGCCTACGTTTGATTTCAGGCCTTTGGAAGGAACTTGAAGAGCCTCGGAGGTGCAGAGGCTCATCCACTCCAAAAAAGGAAGGAAACTTGGTTGAAGGACGTTTTTAGTGAAGCCAATTCGATTTCATGTCTTTGTAGAAGTAAAAGCCAGAAGTGTGGTATATTTGGCAAACAGGTTGTATTGTGTCAATCCTAACGCCGCCCTTGACTTGGTGATGTTTCCAAAAAAAAAAAAAACCTCTATTGGAAAGGGGAATAGTTCTGTCAGGAGTTGAAAATCCAGACCTTGGGGGGGGCCTTCATCCCAGCAAACTGCATACAATTTGATTGTCACCTAAAGACATTGTTTTTCAGACAAATTGCTCTCAAACCTCAAATATTTGTATCTAATTTAATCTGTTGATATTGATTAACATTTATGCAGCACTTATTTTGGAATAGGTAACATGGTTTATGTGACCATCAAAGGCTGCCGAGTCTTATGAAGTTTGCATCTTGTGTGCAAATGTTATGTTAAGTAGCCGAGTTGCCCGGGTCAGAAAGTGGAAAGATAAATGGTAACAACACATGCAGGGCTGAACTGCATTACCCTTAAAGTGGTTGTTTGCAGTACAACAGTTGCTGCTGCTGAACAGGGAGACGGTACAACGACACGCCAGACATAGTCAAGTAGAAAGGTGGGGGGAAAAAAGAGATAAAACTGTAATTTTATTACCCTTATGTCAGTAAAGTGTCCATTGCTCTATGTGTGTTGTGTATAACTCTCTGTTGCCATTGTGAGTCCTTCCTCCAGCTGTGTGTGTGAGACAGAAGTGGCCTGTGTGCCCTCGTCTTGATAAATTGGTTGGGAACTGCCTGGAGGTACAGTACTGTGCAAAAGTCTTAGGTATGCAACTTGAATGTGTGTTGAGAAGTACAGGTAGATTCTTATCTACCATCAGGGGGGTTTCTGGTTGGTCCCAAATTCATTGTGCAGCCTGAGAATGACCTCAAACACCCAACCTCAGTCATACACAACTATCTTCAGCAACAGACGGTCTGGTCCCCACAGAGCTCTGATCTCAACATGATCGAGTCAGTCTGGGAGGACATGCAGAGACAGTCAAAGTGTGCAGAAGAACTGTGGCCAGTTCCTCAAAATGTTTGGAAGAACCTACCAACCTCTACTTTAAACTGCATGCAAGTTTGCATAAGAGAACTGATGGTGTTTTAAAGGCAAAGGGTGGTCCCACCAAATATTGATCTGATGGAGGTTTTTTTGTCTACTGCACTTTTTAAAAGGTTTATTGATAAATAAGTATTCATGGCATCATTTTGGGAACCGTCCTCACTTTATAGCATTTTTCTCACTGGTGCCTAACACTTTTGCACAGTACTGTATATGTGACAATGTGCACAGCGCTGTGTGTGTTTAACTTTGCAAAAACCTCACTTGGCGTGAGAAGCATCTGTGTGGCAAATCTTAGATCTGTGGCTTGGAAGATGAAGCTGTGCATAAAGGAAAAAAACAACCGGAAAGCAAGCTTCATAGATTGAGATACTAAAGTGGATGATGTATTGTGGGAAAATGAAGAAAACTGGATGGCAGCAAGCAGCTCATCTTCATTGTTCTTCCCGCAATGGAACCATGTGGTGAACTGTTGGTTTTCCTGCTGCCTTTGTGGTTCAGCACTTGCAGCAGCCTTTACTTTTCCAGTGTGGACTCAGTATCCTGTTTCTTTGTGTGTTTGTCCTGTCGGGACCATCTGGCTGCAGGTGCGGTGGGGGTGGCTCAGCAGAGCCCGTTCGCCTGCTGGTTCAGCACCATGCTGCACTGCTTTGGGGGGGCCGTGCTGTCCGGCCTCATGCTGGCGCAGCCCTCCGTGGCGCCGCTCTCCAACACCGGCAGTGTGCTTCTGGCCTCCCTGGTCTGGTGAGCTTTCCAGCAGACCGCCGCCGCATCCGCATCTTTAAGAACATCACATGCAGTAACTTGTACATTTTATTTTTGTAGCGTTTTAAAATATTTTCTGGAAAGAACCACCAGTTTCACTTGAACGGTCATGATTTTGACAAATCTTCGCATAGCAGCGCCGTCTAGTGGTGCAGAAGGCGAAGTTCATAAATAAAGGTGTGAGTGCTGCTGCTGTTTAGAAAATATACATTTTTTTGAAAGTTTCTTTCTAACAAAGTGGGATTTTATACATAAGTACATGTTTAAAAAGGCTGACTGGGGTGAAATCTGTACTGTCTGGGGGGGTGATGATGCATAAATGCCGATAAGTCAAGACTGCTAACAGTTTTGCTTTTGTCAATACCAGTTTTTTTTTTAAAACGGAAAATAGACATTTTCATAATTACATTTTTTTTTTTTTTTTTAAAAAAGCTGAGACTTGAGGTTTTGAATACAGTGGTCATGTTATCGCAGGATTTTAACTTGCTTCAGCAGAACTTTTCATCCAGATAACAGCCCCCCCCCGACTGTGGCAGTTGTGTGACTGACGTGAACTATGAGCTTATTGTACCACGTTTTGTTTGCTGCCTGCTGTCGACATGTGCTGCTTTGTGACCTGTGATGGTTGTTACCTGTGTGTTTAGGTACCTGGTATTCTACTGCCCCCAAGACTTGGTGTACAGGTGCTCTGCCTTCCTCCCCATCAGGCTGGTTTTGTCCGCGATGAAGGAGGTGTCCCGCACCTGGAAGGTTGTTGGAGGCGTCTCTCAGGCTCGCAGTCAGTACAAGGATGGGCTGCTGGTGATGGTCGCTGTAGGCTGGGCCAGAGGTACCTGTCCCACAGGTGTAAAGTTGGGAAAAGCAGGATTGTCCTCAAGTCTTAACAATCAGACTTGAGGTTTATATTGTAAAAATGAGCAGTTTTTCTTGTTTAAATGGTCACGTCAGTGTTTTAACACGTATGAAATGGTCGACTTGTAAAAGAATCTTATTTCATGTTCCTCCTCTTCTAGGTGCTGGGAGCGGCTTGATCAGCAATTTTGAGCAGCTGGTTCGGGGGGTCTGGAAGCCGGAGACCAACGAGCTTCTGAAGATGTCATAGTATGTCCGGAGATCCTTGGCAAATGTCATTTTGGTATTGGACTAATTTGAGGAGTGGGACAAGGGCTTCATGGGACATGGTCCCTTGACCAGACAAGAAGGTCTGAAACCAGAGAACTAGATGCATATCTAAATATGTTTTTATTTTAGATATGTTTTTTGAAGCATCTTAAATGTCATGCTTGATGATCTTGAAATTCTAGGTGGCAATTTTCCCTGAACTTAGTATATTTTAACTTGTATATTTTACATCCGAATCGTTCGAGAAGAAGTAGCTGAGAGGTTTTCTCAGTTGAAACCCATTTCCAATTGTGTGTCCAGCCACGGTGATTGAAAAAATAGTACCTAAAAGGGAAAACGGTCATATGAAGTGTTTTAAACGGTTGCAAGTTTTGTTGCCTCATTTTGATTTATTTATTAATTTAAGTCCCACCAAGGTGACCCTCATGGGAGCAGTGCTGTTCACACTACAGCAGACAGAGCGACTCCCAGTGAAGGAGCCTCACCTCATGTTTGCCTTCACACTCTTCCTGGTCTCCAATAAGGTAACATCACCATTATCCCAGCACAGCTGCTTACCAGTTATCTCTGGTAGCCTCTTGTTGCCCTTTTCCTCTCTTTATCCTGACCGGTTAATACCGGCTTCCGTCACTTAAGCTCAACTGAATTCTGGAAATCAGGTCTCGTAAAATGACCTTGTTTAATTTCTAAACAATCCTCCTAAGTAACAGGTTTCGTTTCTCCCTAAATATGCAAAATTTGTTTTAAACACAGGGGAAAATGTGACTTTAAAAACCGAATCCAGAGTTCAAAACTTCACACCTTTAGCGTGTCGGTTGTATCGGGACCGGCGTGGACTTCCGGGGTGTCGGTCTTCCAAACGTCACGGGCTTGTAGGTTCAGTCGTAACTGCAGGTCAGTATGTTGGAGATGTGAACGCGAGTAACTGTGTATGTAGAGCAGTAGACGTTCGTGTAGAAGTGAGCAGGTCTGACGGCGGGAGACAAACTGCATTAGCTTGGGACTGTGGCTGACTCCGCGTCCGACGCGCCGCTGGACAAGCAGCTAAAAACTGGTTGATATGGTCGCTGTTCTCCGTTTCCCGGGTTTTCTTTGTATAAGGCCTGTCAAGACGATCGATTCTTGAACCGTGTGGCGTCTGACGGGTGTCTGCCGTCATGAGCTCGGTTCCGCATCTGAGATCTGCGGAAGACGAATTTCAGGCGTCTGCAATGCGTTGCTGTTGGATTTTAATGAGGGGAATCGAGTGTTTTTCAGCTGCGTGGCACCAAACTTCAGCACCCAAAGGCCGGGCAGAAACGGCCGCGTGTCCCGGGTTCCAGTGCCGGGGGGAACCTCGCCGAGTCGGGATTGAGTTTCGGGGAGGTCACGTTAACTGCTTCTGCAGACCCTTCAGTAGCTGTATTGCTTCCATTATGTAAGCATGAGGCAGAGAGAGATCAGCGTCCGCATTAGTTAAACCCATTGTAGTATTAACACCTGGAACATCTGCTCTCCTCCTCAGCCGTTTCCGGGTCCGTGTGGGATCGACACGCTCGCAACTCGTTCATCTCCCAGGGTGATGAAAAAGATGCACGATTTGGTGTTTGTAGCTGAAACCTTGTGGAAGTTTAAAAATCTGCCGTCTTATAGAAGCAGAGCCCTTTCTTGTTTTTTTTTTTTTTTTTTTTTTTTTTTTTTTTTT
>UFQX01001291.1:0-22368 GCA_900497675.1 Arapaima gigas | reverse complement strand
TTTTTTTTTTTTTTTTTTTTTTTTTTTTTTTTTTTTTTTTTGCCCTGACAGGTCTGGTTTTTCTCTCCTGCTGGTGGTTCACAGGTCTGGATGATGCTCACCGGCTCTGCCTCCTCTCCGCTGGCCCCTCTTGAGGCGGCGACGCACCGAATCTTCTTTGCTTTGCCGCGAGAAGAGCCAACCTGCAGAACCCAGGCGCGAGACCAGCTCGGCCAGCTAGGGGTCCTGCCCCGTCCGCCAGGGAAGAGTTGCATCTCCGGCAAAGGAAGCCCCAGTGGTTCAGCGGCTCTTGGCAGCGACGTGAACCCTTGTGCCGAAACACAGGAAAACAGTTCAGCCAAACCAGCAGAAGAGATTAAAGCTGAAACACAGCCTAGAAAGAGGAAGTAACAGCCGCACTATTTTGAGATGTCTTCTGCTTTCTAATTTACCTCTTAAAGGGTCCCAGCAATGTGCTTTATGTACTGCAGCTGCTGTGCCCCCTTTGCCCCATGGTGAGGAAGGTCACTGCAATGCAGGTACATGTACATGACACGTCTGTGTGAATCTTGCACTGCAATACTAAATAGACTAGAATACAATGACCTTATTTATATATAAAGCCCTTGTGTATTTCCTGGAGGTGCTGTTTGTGTAACTTGTAATAATGGTGGGATTTATTACATTTCCATATTCTACATGTTGGGCTGCATGCTGTTTGTATTTTCCCCATCTTTTTGAATAAATTTAAAGCGGTTTCTCTGTCCGTCCATCCATTAACCACCGAGTCCTAAGCAGGGTCACAGGAGGCCGCGATCCGCACGGCGCCGAGCTGTGAAGCCGCCCTTGAACGGGGCAGCAGAGTATCACGGGATGTTTGTATCGTTTTGCAAAATAAAATGTTTTAACAGGTTTCACTGCGTAAAATGGATCTCAGTGTTTCTTTTGTCAACTGACATTTGGAGGGGGGGTTTCATCTCCGTTACTTTTCGTGAGCTCCTAAAATGAAGTCCAACCTTTGATGGTGTGTGTATGACCTCGGGCCTGTAAGTAGGAAGCCTTACAAACAATAACACTCCCTGTCGCTCAATACTGTAGCCGTATTGGGGGTGGATGACTTGCTCTGCAGTTGTGTACAGATAAGCGCTTGGTGTCAACCTTACTGATCCTCACTGCAGATGCAGGCTGATCGTGTGATCAGATGCCGTAAGATCGGAACCCGGGTTCGCTTCTTCGGCTGCTGCTCGGTTCAGCCTGTAGTAGTAGTAACTTGACACGCTGATTTAGTGAAGTTCAAAATGTCAGCGGAAGAACTACAGAAGAACCAGATGTATACAGACCAAACAGGGATCATATCAGTGAAGCGCAGAAGATAAAAACTGGGTGCAGGAGAAGATGAAAAAGTTCTCGTGAAAAGGGACAAAACTTGTTTTGCGTTCTTAGTTACCCGCAGCATTTACGCGACTAACGGCTGCAGTTGCCGCCACCGAATCGTCTTTGCACACCGAGGTTCTTGGAAATGGATGTGAGCACCAGCAGGAGAGCGATGAAAAATCCTGGCCAGGTTTCCTGCAGCAGCCGCTGATCAGGTCGACTCCCGATTCTCTTCCTGTTTCAGTGCTTTTCTTAGGGCCTGAAGGCCTTTAGAGATCTTCCTGGCAGGAGGTACGTGCGGTCGGCCGTGTTGAACTTCCCTGACGTGTGAAAGCTGATCTTTAAACACAAACTGCCTTCACACCTCTTTTCTGCGTTCTCTCTGTGGTGCAGAACATGCAATTTTCTCCTTTACAGTACTGTGCAAAAGTGTTAGACATGCAACTTGAAAGTGTGTTGAGAAGTACAGGTAGATTCTTATCCACCATCAGGGGGGTTTCTGATTGGTCCCAAATTCATTCTGCAGCCTCAGAATGACCTCAAACACCCAACCTCAGTCATACACAACTATCTTGAGCAACAGATGGTTTGGTCCCCACAGAGCCCTGATCTCAACATGATCGAGTCAGTCTGGGAGGACATGCAGAGACAGTCAAAGTCTGCAGAAGAACTGTGGCCAGTTTGGAACAACCTACCGACCTCTACCTTAAACTGCATGCAAGTTTGCATAAGAGAACTGATGGTGTTTTAAAGGCAAAGGGTGGTCCCACCAAATATTGATCTGACTGAGGTTTTTTTGTCTACTGCGCTTTTTAGAAGGTTTATTGATTGATAAGTATTCATGGCATCATTTCTGGAACCATCCTCGCTTTATAGCGTTTTTCCCACAGGTGTCTAAGACTTTTGCACAGTGCTGTAGGGAATTAAATGCTTCTCAGTTCTTTTTGCTCCAGGTTCATATTTGGACTGTAGTGTTAAAAACAGCCTTATAATGTGGCCTAAACTTTTGCTGTTGCTTAACAACCATAACGGCTCTAAAATGCTGCTGTAAATACCGAAAATCAGTTTAAATTTAGATTTTTTTGTTAGTCAGACAGCACATCTGCTTTGCAAACAGGGTTTTATTTGGCAGCTGATGTTTGGTGTTGAATCGCGGGGGAAATAAGCAGCAGGACGCCTGTGGTCACAGCCTGGGTTGGGGTGGCACCGCTTTGCAGAAAGGAGGGGAAAAAAAATCGCACGAACGTCTAATTCAAAAGCGCTCGATCGCGTTTGTTTATCCGAGTACAGAGCGGAGAAGAACCGCGTACCCCCTGCTGTGCGCAGACTTACTGCTTTATAGGATGCTGGTCCCCCCCTCAGCTGTCTGCAAAGGGATCAGATGCTTTTGGTCTTTCCGGTCCTATTAGGCGGCACTAGAAAGACACCAGATGAGCACCGCAGGCTGCGGACGGCATCTACTCAGGTTAGTGGCTCCTCCTTGTCCGCCCCAGGTCACCTTGTGTCGTACAATGACTGTAACCGTTGGCTTCAGCTGTGAAAAATGACCCGAGCCTAAACCCCGGTTGAGGCAAACAGTAATTCCTGCTGCGATTCTCGACTCGGGGAACCAGCGCCGGCGCCTCGGAAACAAACGGGTTCGCTGGGCCTCGTGCAGGAGAAGAAGAACAACTTCAGAGCTCTCTGCTGACCTCCAGTAACCCCGTGTGCAGGGAGACAGCCGGCGAGATGCGATAAACGTCTAATTCCTGCCCGCGGCGTCTGCAGCGCACGTTTTCTCGCCTTTCCGGCTTTGACTCTTCCCCTACAGAAGTCACGAGCGTGCCAACAGCGCGCGGTTTCACCAGACCAGCCGTTTCCGTCGCCATAGTTACCTGCGGCGAGGCGCTTTTTAACCCCGAACCCGGCTGACCCCCGGCGTGCGGTTTTGTTTGTTTTTTCCCTTCCCCCTCCGGCTTTTGCAGCAGCACAAGCCTTAAACAGTTAACTGGACGCGCCGATTTATATAGCATTAATCTTTGTGTCATCACTTGTACATAATACACGCGCAGCTTGTTTGTTCGCTCAGGTGTTTGTTGTCCTCAGGTGGATCTTGCAGTTACCTGTGTGGCCCACAGGAGGGTGTAGCTTCTGCATCTTTTCGGTTCTGCTCCTACACTCCTCAGACTGACGCCCTAGTTGCAGGAGGGGTAGCGCAGACCCCCCTGGGAGAGGCTGTTGCCTGGGTCTCTGGGTCCATTGAAACCCAAAGTCTGGCGTGTTGTTCCTTTGGAGTCTCAGGTCTGCTGTTTAATTCCACCTCTGAATGATCCTTTTTTTGGGGGCCCCGCTTTCCCGCGACCTGCAAGATGGTGAAGCTTCGCAGCAGCAGCTGCCGACGCCGGTCTGGAATCTCTTACTTTGCCGTTGCTACTGAGAAAGTCCATGTGAACTACAGCCAAGGCTTGATGCTCACTGCAGTTTGATGCAGTGCTGCTGGCCAGATGGCCCTGGGTTCAGGCTCAGTGTTGTTCTCAGGCCACTGGTGCAGAAACAGGGCACGGTCACCTCAGGGGCACTCGTGAGCAGCAAGATGATTTGGACCTCGAGGTGCAGGAGATACAAAGCCCCAAGGGAGGCGCAGCCCCCCCCCCCCCCCCCCCCCCCCCCCCCCCCCCCCCCCCCCCCCCCCCCCCCCCCCCCCCCCNCCCCCCCCCCCCCCCCCCCCCGTGTAGGAACCAGTGAACCAGTAAAGGGCTTTTATACCAGAAAGTCGAATGCTGATCCAGCTTCACTCCAGGCTTACAGATTAAATGAATCAATTTCAGTCCTTAGTTTAAAAAAAGTTGTTACTGTTGAAGGAAAGTGCATAAAGCTGCAGCAGCATACGGAGGAAGACGGTGGCAGAAGGCTAAATAAATAAAAGCGTTGCAGGCAAGTGTACGAAATTGTGAAAAGTGGGCAAATAAATGGGAAGTAGTGCTGACAGCTCAGCTCCACGCTGGCAGTAAGAGATCAGGGTCACACACCAATGACAGCCTGAGGACCCGTTGTTAGTTAGCGCTTCTTGAGACAGAGCGACCGGACCTGCTGACTGCAGAAGGTACTCTGTTTAGGTGACCAGACGGCGAGCGTCCAGGAGCCTTTCTCTGCACCACCTTGAGAAAGTTCAGTCTAGCTCTCAAGACAGAGCCAACCTTCCTCATTAGTTTATTCTCTTTGGGTGCAACCTGTAGAAACATCACTGCCCCAGCGTGCAGAAGACTGCGCCCACCACCACAGACTGTTACACAAACGCTGAAGCAGTGGCTTCCTCAGAAAGCAAAGGCGACTGGCCGCTGCAGGCTGTTGACCATGTTCGCTCCCGGGTACTACCGCCAGCTCCACTTCCTCAAGTGACTCGTCACAGTGGGCTCTTGGACCTCCTGAGGTCCACCACCATCTCTTCTGTCTTATCACCTTTGAGATACAGTTGTTCCCATTTGCACGACTCAACAAAGTGCTTCTCCAAGCCTTTCGTCTTTCTGCCTGTCCCTCATACACCCAACTATTGTGTCATCTGACGCCGTTGACAGATGTCATGACTCAGTGTCTTTAAAGTCCAAGGTGCACAGACCACATAGATAGAGGACGTCCAGAATGTTCTGAACTGCCCTGTTTTGTTAAACTTAACCATTGCTTTTGTAACCAAGTCCTTCCAACTGGTTGTTGCCGATGGTCATCTTTCTCTCCAAACTAGGGAACGTATCTACTGAGGGCATGAAAAAAGTCTGATAACCACAGCTTGATCATCTGAGCTTCTAAAGAGAGTCCTGGCTTGATTTAATGATTTAATCCAAAGTCCATCTGTTTGTTTTCCTGGCTCTCCTTGCTATCCTTGAAAGTCTTCTCCAGGTCCACAGTTCAAAGAAGTTTGTGTTTCCCTTATCGTGCTTTTTCAGTGTCCAGGTTTCTCAGGGACAGCAGCTAAAAATACCTCAGTTCAGGACCATTCCATAGTTCACTTTATCAGTGCTGCACGAGGAGAAATGTGCCAGTCGGTGTCAGATGATGTTTAGCGCTCAAAGGTTTGACTTGTGAAATAGTCGGGAAAAGCTGCCTGTAACCCAGAGACCTGGAGACACAAGCAGGTCCATCAGACCAGCGTTTTCATAGCTAACCTGTGAGCACCATGACATCCTGCTGCCTGGACATACTGAGGACTTGGACACCAAAGGAGGGGGGTGTCTCACAATTGGACTTTTCAACAGATTGAGACAATAGTTGGAATAATGAGTATTTGGGAAGTTTATGTGTTTGAACGTTAACGGTGAGGTTTCCCAGCCAGTAGACCCGCCGTTCCACCATACCTGACGTTTTGTTCCACGGCTTCTGTAGAAGAAAGACAACTGTATGAAATATATAAAACATTTTATATATATTTTCACTATTTTTTGACCTTAATATGGAAAGGTTTTAAAAGTCCATTACATACCTTCGTGAGCTAAATGGGGTTTGGCTTATTCTCCGTCTTACATATCCACTGTAGGTCACAATGCTGCGAAGCTGAAGCTTCCAGATCTTTCAAAGGATGTACTACTTAATCTGATCACAGTCTTGATTTACCCAAATAAAATGAAATAGCTCCATTTTTATTTCGCCGGCACGAAAATCATGTTGTAGCGCGATGGCTCTGAGCAAACTGAAAGGCTTGAGTTTAAACCAAGGCCACGTGGCAGCTAGATGCCCAACTGATGGAAGACTGAGCTTCAGGACTAAATGAGCGTTGTTTCAGGAATAATGTTATGTTATGTTAATTCCACCTGGTCATGAGTAATTTTCGGTTTGCATCCCCCTGTTTTGAACTGTTGGGGGTGCCAGTACTTTCCATCCAGTCTGAATTGAGCTGAAGGACGTTGCAGAGGTTCTTGGAGATGTTCAGTGCTCCTCCAGGTCATATTCACCCGAGGCCTGTGTTTAATGGCAGCTCCTGTAGCCTCATCAATCATTCTACTTCTCTTTTTGGAGATTGTCGCATAAGTGAGAACCAAAGACCTCAGGCAGCCATTTATCACTGATATGTAATTTAATGGGCTGCTTACATACTGAGACATTCTTTAGACCCCCCTGTTTTTCGGGACTCGGGTATAAAGCTGAACAAGGACCCTGGTGAGAGGTTCTCTGTCTTCACCAGATCGGAGGTGTAACGGAACAGCCGAGAGCGCCGGGGAAGGAGGAGATGGTCTAGATTGTTTTTAAGCAATATGTGAGGTGGTAACAATAAAGCAATGGGGGGGTTTAAAAAAATCACCCATCTTGCCTTTACACCATGGACAATGGCCCCCGCACATGGTGGGGGTTCGTCTGAGAAGATCAGTGACAGCTGTGAGTCCACCAGACAGACTGAGTGACAGTGAGATTGCTGTCAGGCTCTTCTGAAACCACCCTGAGGCCTCAGAGTATCTCTCAGCAGATCTAACTTATCACACGCAAGTCATGGTTTCTCTTATACATCATGTCTTTGTTGAACTTCATAGTCCAGGCTGCAAGAAGTATGTGAAACCATGTACTTCATAGATGGTTTCAACCTCCTTTAGCAGTGCCTCCATCAAACATTTACACACACACACACACACACACACACTATGTGTGTGCACAATTGCACGGCCCCCCTGGGGGAATGTGATGTCACTTATGCTCATTGGGTTGAGCCCAGATTGGGATTTGCTGAATCCTCCTTGAAGGAGGATGAAGATGGCGAGTATCACGTATGACACACTATGTGTGAAGGCAGCTTTTCTAAAGCATCTCGAGGAGCGTTGGAACGAGGTGAGGAGATCTGGAGAACTGCTGAAATAAATGAGATTGGCCGAGCTGGAGACTGTCACAAGTCTTTAGTTCACCTTTGACTCCATGTCTTTCACTTGACATCTTGTCAGATCAGCAGTTGCTGGGCTGTCGCAAGATGTTCCTATAAAAGCCCAAATTCTAATAACCTTCTCCTCATGTTGGCTTGTAGCCTTGAAGCCTGCTGGTCTGAATCCAGCTCATGCACCACCTTTTGTGCCCTTGAACTTACGCTAAAAAGCTCCAGGAAGAGCATCACCCTGTATCCATGGGCAGATAGTTGAAAACGCTTTAGTTGAACATTTTGGCTAAATGAAAAATTAGGAGCAAGTGAATGCGGGGCTTCCCTGCAGCTGGCTGAGGTCCAGTCTCAGTTGGGCTCTGACCAGCTTAGTGCCCTATGGTTGCAAGACCGACTCCAGACCCCCGCCAAGTGCACACTGAATAACCCTTGTGGGTTATCCACCAGTGCCTCTAAATCCAGAACGCAAGTAAATGTTACCCACCATCTTCACATTCTTTACCTTGTTTACCGAGTGCTTCTCTGCTGCTGGCTGCTTGGCTCCTTCTGCACAGCCACAAGTTCATGAAAGCTACTAATAAAGTTCCGTTGAGGTTTTATGTCTTGTTCCTTCCCTTCTACACCTCCTCCCCAGTATAAGTCCTCCCTCCTTACATCCTCCTGAGAGAACAGCCATCTTTTTACACCAAAAGTTTGGTTCAAGCCCAGAGTTCCATGTACAGAGTACTGTCTTGGAATAAGTTTTTACGCAAAATATCTAAATTATCCTTTTTTTAGCTGAAGCTGATTTTTGCGTCAAATTTCCAAGCTGAACTGCGACTGAAATCTCCCAATATTGTTGTTCTGAAATGCGTGACGTGTCTTGCTGAACGGCCCCCTAGACGTGAGTGAGGGGGATCTGCTGTGGCTTTGGCTCCAAATGTCAGTGCCAAATGTCTGCTGTTAGAAGAGAGATGGCGAGAGGGACGTTGTTAGTTAGTTTTATTTAGATTTTCCAATCTCAAGTCAGGTTTTCAGGCACGGATTGGGAAGGTGAACTGGAAGACAGGTGGAATTGATCTCGTTGACTGTTCTGGAAGAACACAGGCCCCCCCCAGCTACCTTTTCTCCTTCCTTTTAGGGAGGAGGTGGTAAAAACTCAAACTGATTCCCTACCGCTGCTCGGTGAATTCGCATCCAGCCTCGGGAATCACAGCTGAGGAGGTCGACGTCAGGGAACGTGAAGCGCTGAGATGCTTCTGCGTGTGTGTGTGAGAGTACAGGTGTGTGTGATAAATGTTGGTCTGTGGGGATGTGTGTCTGAATACACAGTTTGCTCGATGCTCGCGTGCATTTCGTTGAGAAGGACGAGGCCTTCCTCACTGGTCCTCCACAATACTGACAGAAGGGGGAAATTATCTTAATTTTTATGGTTAAAATGTGAGCAAAATGTGCTGCGGTGACAGGACTGTATCTCGGAGGAAGAGCAGAGGGTCCCACAAGCTGCGGACTGAGGGGTGTCGGACGAGCGGAAGGCGCAGGTGAAGGAAGGAGACTCTCCGGCTGCGCAGACGGTGTCATCATCTTTGCCGCCGTGAGGCCTGTGTCCCCGGTTCCCTTTCCAAACAGGCCTCTCTTTTGAAGATGAAGTTTGTCCAGAACCGGCTTTCAGTACCGAATGAGCTGAGAAGACCTGGCTTTCGCTTTCTTTCTGTTTCTTTGTTGATTTAGAAAAAAACAAGCTGAACACCCCCGTTGTGCTGTGTAAGCTGGTTGTTCTCTTCTTAGGTTTCGGGAGAAACTCTCGAGTGGTTATTTTATTCCTGAGGGGTGTTTCCGTTGTAGGATTTCTTCTTGTTGAGCAGTGGATGTGGCTTCTTCTCCCATCGCCTGTTTTGAAGAGGACGTATTGATTAGGAGATATTGGGTTTCTCACAGATCCTACAGCCTTTTATTCTCTTACACTAACATGTTCCCCAGCCAGCTGAAAACACAGCTCCATCCACTGGGTGAACAGGAGAACTTTTCATAAGGAACTGCAGAAAGAGGAATCCGTGAAAACGAAGGCGGGCTGGAACTGATGTGGTGGCCGCGGTTTCGGAAAAGGTGGGAAACCCAGACGGAGCTCCGCTCTTCTACATCTAAGCGAGCCGTTTGATCCCGGACGCTTTCGGTCATATTTAGCCGCGTCGCTGAATCGGTTTGCGTGAACACGGCCCACATATCAGCGGGGGTTTTGAGGAAATGATGGGTAAGTTAAATGAAGAGGTAAATTTGCAGTTCTCCAGCTGATCCCCTTAGAGCTGAGTAATGATCTGCTGGAACAACTGAAGTATCTCCAACGGAAGGTGGGGTTGAAACCTCTGAGCGCAGAGACGGCAGCTCTAACTGCCACATCTCAGCTGTCCCTGTAGTTGTGACAAAACCCCCTGGAGTCATTTCTCCACGACGGGGGTCAAACGGTCCTCCTCCGAACCCCGCTGTCCGTCACCAGCGATGTCCCTTTTTCCTGCCGTTTTCCCGGGAATCGGGGTGGACGACAACTGGGGTCGACTGGATCGCCCCCCCCCCCCCCCCCCCCCCCCCCCCCCCCCCCCCCCCCCCCCCCCCCCCACAACCCTGTGTCACAGCTTTTCCNCCCCCCCCCCCCCCCCCGAGCACCACTCGCTAAAATTACACGTATTCTCCAGCACGTCCAGTTGTGTTCACTTTATGCCCTTCAAACTATACGGCGCCCAATCTGTCCTGCCAACCGAAATGGAACCTGTCAGTCAAAATGCGTTGTCACGACAATTGCAGGGTGTCGCCTGCAAAAATGTGTCATTTGCTTTCAAAGATAAGTTGTGAATCCAGGAAAAAGGGAAAATACTGATTCTGCCGGAATCAGTTGTCAGGAGGAAGGTTCCAAGGTATCATTTCCTTCTCGCTGTGAGGGACAAACAGAATGTTAAAGTGTCACTGCTCATGTTTTCCATATCTCTTCATGTGTCAGTCAAAAGAGAAAAAAGGAATGATGGGACACAGACGGAAGGAAATGTATTTTCAGGTCAGCTTCTATTTCGTCTTTAAGGAGATGTGAAGCCTAAAATTCACGATGGGGACCTTCATCGTCAACATTCCGCCTCACAGGGCCTGGGCTGGTCGGGCACGAGGTTCAATCCAGCTCAGTCCCCTGGGTGCTCTGGTTTCCTCCCACAGTCAAAAGACAGGTGTTTCGGGTTAATTGGTCGCTTTAAATTGCCACAAATGGCTGTGTGGTCATCCAGCGATGAGCCTGGGTCCCATCCAGACCCTCCTCAGGATAGGTGGCTGCCGAAAAGGGATGGATGTGGGATTGTGATTCAGTGTTAAAAGTGACGCTTGGATCCATGAAGAAACTGAGCTATGAAACAACTTCTAGCCCCAGCTGTGTTCCTTGGCCCAGCAGGTCTACCTGGCATAAATCAGGTTTTTAACACAGTTCTAAAAATATCTAAATATTTAATTTTATTCCAACTCAGCATTGCCTATATGTAATTATATATACATATTTGCATAGTGAAATGATATGTGCCTTACTGAGGTTTTGCTTCCGTTTGAGAGGCACGGCCGAGAATCTCATCTACATCACAGAACATTTTGCATCTCTGGAGTTGTTTTATTCCATCCTCTTGAATATATTATCCCATTTGCCCCTGAAACTATGGGTTTGTGTAGTATAACTGCAGTAGAACTCTACCCAGGACTCCTGCACAGCAGGTTACTCTGGAGGGGCTGCTGTGGAGGGGTCACTAAGCACACAAGAAGCCGCGAAGCCCGGCAGTTCTTTCTGCCTGCGGTCGTGTGCCTGGTGTGATCAGAATGCGTGTATCAACACGACGGTTGTAACACCGGCTGGCTAAAGGGAGACGAGACCATCTGTAATATCGGCCTCATCTCTGCCACCGTTTTCAGTCATACCGAGTACTTTTGCTGTGTTGAGCAGAGCCTCGTCCACAATTTTCACAAATTTTAAAGGAGACACTTGTTTGACGTTACCAACAGCCATATCTGCTAATTTCTACATTTTGAACAGGTGATAGGTGATAGGAGTCTGGGAGGACATGCAGAGACAGTCAAAGTGTGCAGAAGAACTTTGGCCAGTTCCTCAAAATGTTTGGAAGAACCGGCCAACTTCTACCTTAAACTGCATGCAAGTTTGCATAAGAGAACTGATTGTGTTTTAAAGGCAAAGGGTGGTCCCACCAAATATTGATCTGATGGAGGTTTTTTTTTCTACTGCACTTTTTAGAAGGTTTATTGATTAACAAGTATTCGTGGCATTATTTTTGGAACCGTCCTCGCTTTATAGCATTTTCCCCACAGGTGCCTAAGACTTTTGCACAGTACTGTACATATATTGATATATAAAGCTGTGTATAACAAGTGAGAGGTGAAAACTTTGACAGAAGACACTGCTTATGAAATAGTAATCTTACTTCCTGATGGGGGCTGAGTAGCCGGATCAGATTAGCACGAAAGCCCTGCGAGTTGGTTTCACCTCTGAGGAGCATTAATGTTAAGAGAACCTTTGTGCCGAGGTCTCTTGTCCTCGCCAGGCGAACTCGTACGATGAGGCGAACCTGCATCTTCTCATTTACAGAACAACAAAGGTGCAGGTCCTCCGAAAGTTGGGCACATTGACCCTATTAGCTGTACGCCTCAGGTTGACGGGTCATCGATGGTCTCCCCAAGCAGAGCAAGAGACGTTAAGGAGCGTTTGTGTGGGGCTGAAGGGACGGAATCATTTGGTCTCTTCATTTAAGCTGCCAGGCACATCCACACTGGAGAACAAAAGGGCTGCAGAGCTGTTCATTGCTGACTGTCTTTTGCCATCAGGCGCAAATACATGAAACCGTATAGGCTGAAGTCCTAGTCTGCAGGCTGGGAATCTTAATACATTAGTCTTATACGTCCTCCAGGTAGTTCTGCTTTCGGTCAGATTCATGAATTCCAAATGGAGGCGTAGATCAGAGGTACCATTTCCACCTCAATGAGCAGTCGCAGGCCCCCGATGTCCTCGCCTGTTTCTTGGAGCAGGACTGGAGAGCGAGAATATCTGATCTTTTATAAGATTTCCACACTAGGGTCATGTTGATGTTTCTGAGTCCAGCTGATGGGCAGGGACAGGGATGCCTAAGGGCTGAGTTTGGTCATGTAGCCGAAGCAAGTATCTCTACAGCGAGGGTACAGCAGACCGGATGTGGTGGGGTTTCTGCTCACCTGCGGTCCACCTTCAGCATTGAGCTTTTGATGCTCTGCTTTAGCCCAGTCTCCTGGGCCCTGAAGGACAGGTCCATCCCAGTTCACGCGGAATTTGTTTTCGTCTCCTCAGTTGCCAGCTGCCTTGTCTAAGCAGCTCCCTACACTGTTCCCTTCATACTGGAAAATCCTTCACTCTTCGCGGTGGGTCTTGGTTCCACGCTTTGTGCCATCGTGGCGTCCGAACCGACGTCCGCACCGCCGCTCCGTTTCCTCCCGCCAGAACGCTGGCGCATTTTGACATGCCACGACGCCAAAACACTGACCGACAGCCCAGTCGATCTGAGCTCTATTCGCAGTTCCTCATCGGCACTGCGCTCATCTTGCTCAGCCCTTCTTGCACCCTGCAGAAGAAGAACGAAACCAGGCGAAAAGAGAACCACAGAGAAGGTTCGCTTGACTTTACAGACGGCTTTATTTGTCCCTTTAATTCCTGCTCAGAGATGACAAGTGCCCCCACCCCCCATGCTGGTGAGGGAAGTGCTGACACCAGCATCTCTCCCACCAAGCCTCTGCCACTGAATTTGCTGACACCAACGCCATCCTGCATAATCCCACCACAGACCCCGTAAGCAACAGTACCTGTTCCCTCCGGTTTCATTCATTTATCGCCAATATTCTGCCTTCATACACTCAGGTTTTTTTGCAGGTGAGTCCAGATATTTATTTGCACAACAGAACAACTTTCTATTTACACCCAGCCTTCCTTGCCTGTCCACACATAAATGATCTGTTCACCTGTTTGCTTTTTGTATGTTGACTGATTTTTGAGCAACTTCTATCATTTCCACACTTTATTCCCCCCCCAGTGCTGCGCAATTCATTAAATCGCTGTAATAGTTGCAAAAAACCGTTTAACTGTCCGACATCTAACTTCTACTAGTCTGAGGGCTGACAAAATAGGAGCCGGAACAAAGCCACAGTCCAATAGGGGCCTTCATTTCTTGTTTGTGAATTTGCCAGGTTGTGATCACAGCATTGACGTTTCCAAAGTGTTTTGATGATAAGTTACATGGGATTCGGCTTTCCAAACACACACACACACACACACACACACACACACACACACACACACACACACACACACACACACAAACAGAGCTTCTTTTTTGCCAGGTCTCCATCTGGATTCAAATAATTCTGTCAAATATAAATAACGTGATCCTGAAGCCCTTATTCGGTCTGCCAAGAAAGGCCCGTTGTGGCGAAATGAACAGCAGCCCGGCGAGGTGAGCGGACCGGTTATCGACAAACGCACCGGTATCGTGTGGGTTCGCTGCCGTCAGCGAGGCTCCCGGATAACAAGGCCTAATAAATGAACCTTCTGGAAACCGCAGCGATGATGCGACAGCCCCGCTGCCATGGGCCCGAGCAGCGGCCTTCGCATCCGAGAAGCCCGTCTACTGGCTTATCGGGCAGTAAAAAAGTTTCCCCCCCAAGAAACGGCAGATTTTGACCCGATCGATTTGATTTGATTCTGTTTCGAACGCCTTTCTGTTCACTAGACGCGGGAGAACCGTTGCGGTCGGAGACGTGAAAGCGATATGCGCTTCTAGCTTCTCTCCTGCCATGTGACGAAAATGATATTTTACTTCAAGCAAATGCTCCTTTGTGGGAATTAATCTGTGTTCACACCCCGTCTCTATAAACCACAGTGCTGCTGACCTGCAGAGCCGGGAGTTTTCCGATATCGTGGCGATTGTGCCCTCCCTATTTTTCTCATCTGTTTGCTTCACAGAAGACGGTTCTGCGGCGCCTGACAGCTAAATGGATTAAACAGGCTGTGCTGACTGAATACATATGAAATCAGCAGAATGTGGCCAGTCTCACACATCTGCAAGGTGTGCGACTTAAGCGGAGCCTTTGAATCAATCATTTGTTTCTTATTTCTGCTTTTCTGCTGTCACCGAGGGGCTGGGGGCACTTGATCACCTACTTGTGAATGTATGAATAGCCAATGTGTGGGGTGTAATCTGTGCGCTCCCTGCAACAGCCTCCCCCCCGCCCCCCCATTTGCATACCTGCCAGATGCAAGTGATAAATCTTCACCTGGATGCCTGCATCTCAGAGGCCTGATGCCTTGATCCCTCCCCCGCTGTTAAAGGGGCAGGTAGCCCTCAAGACACAGGTGACATGTTTTGCCGGCACAACAGGTCCTCCCAGACCAATGTTCGGATTCCTACTCTTTAAAGGAATCCCTTGTTTAAGGGTGCAATTTGTTGCGGTCGTATCTTCTATTCCAGCTGGATTGTGGTCCATGTGCTCTTATCTGCTTGTTGGATGACAATTAATAAAACCTGATCCGAGTTCAGAAAGATATGAGCGTCTCGGGGCTCTGTACACGTCTCCTTCTGCGTTGGATCTCGAGAGACCAGGCAGTGATGGCCCCACCTTGGTGAAGATGACTATTATTCATGCATTCTTGCTCAGCAGCATCTAACAATTTATCCCCTTTATCTTCTTCTGCCTGGAAATTCTACTGTGGCAGGTTTTTCATTCCAAACCCGTGCTTGTCCAGCTTATCCAGAATGCAGCTGCTTATCGGTTCCTTCTGTTGGTTCCCAGTCACATTTCTAACTTGTGTTCTGCCTGCTCAGCAATGGACGCATCTCCGCAAGAACGTGGTCGAGACCTACAGGCTTGCCTGCTAAGTTTCCCAGGAGGTTCTGGGCATCAGTTGCCTAAACCGAAGGTACATTTTGAGAACTTGTTAACAGCACGCTTGGTGTCGTCCTTGAAGGATGACGGGCCACACTGAGCTGCACTCGGCTTTTATCGTTCGTCGACTCTCGCTGAAAATGTCCCGCTGGCCTCTAAGCTTCATTACTTCCCATTAGGAGGCAGAGATTCAATATTTAACGCTGCTTGGAATTCAACTGTTCTCACATACTTTGTATTTTACTGGTCCAACCCAAAAATAGTAGAAAAGATGTATTTACTGAAATTTTCTTTGGGATGTTCACCGCAAACAGATGAGGGTCAACCCTCCTTTTGAATTGACCTATTTTCTGCTTAGGAATAAAACTCATCCAATGGAGAATTTCGCCATGTGGCAGAAGGAGCTGCTGGGCTGTAGCTGGAGATCAGGTCCTGCTGGTATTGGGGAGCAGATTGGTTGACGGTCCTACTGCCTACAACCAGAGTCTTGAGGAAAGCCAGTGGAGAGAGGTGAGGAGAGGAAACAAATGAAAACACCTTGACAAGTCAAATAAAACCCTTGCGGTAATGCTCTGCATCAGCTGGAGAGGCTTGATAGAAGTGGAACCAAGACGAGAAAAACAGGAGTGGCAAGAGTCCTTGCAGGACATCATGATGGACCAGACCAGAAGCTGAGTGCGTTGTGAGACAAGGGTGGATCCAACGTATTTTACGCACCTCCGGAATTAAGGTTTCGTATTTATAATCTGGAAGTCAAGAAAACACTATATAGAGTTCATCTGAATCCATCCATCCATCTATTATCATGAACCTGAGTAGGATCATGGAGGAGCAGAGATAACCCTGGAATCACTGGCTTCTAGGCCATGAAACCACCCTGGGCTGAGCTGATCTACTGTAACTCACATGACTGTTACGGTGGGATCAGTAAATAGTTGTGGACACGAGTGTCTGAAAATGAAACGCGTTAATAGAAGTTCCTTTGTCACTGAATAACAACTCATATATGGATGCGAATGAATTCATGGATTTCGTTTGGTCAGGTTGGAATTCGGTATTCATTCGGAAAGAGATCTGTGGAATAATTCAGGACGTAGCACGATATCTGAGGTACAAACTGTCACTTACACTAGTTTTCTAGTGCATCCGCACACAGGGATATGAACCTGTAGGAGTTTCTGCTGTGTCTTTCCATGAGGATTTCCTCAGACCACTTTCATCTTTGCTTTGTAAACCTGAACAGGGTCTACAGCCATTCCCCTCAGCAGAAGGTTAGGATGGAAATAACAAATATAACTTCAAAAACACTGATTCATTACAACTGCATCACACCTTGTATTTTGGCAAAGGTACAAATTCTTCCTCCGGGGGTTTTTCCGCTGCTATTGGTAAGTCAGAAGTGCTGTTGGCCATCAGCTTGTGGAAAAGGCGCTTATTAAAGTGACAAAATAAGCCTGGGGGAGAACAGATGCTGTAGAGAATATTTACAAATGGACTCTGTATTTCACGTTTGCAGCAGATAAAGACCACCAGCAGGCATCTACTGAACATCAGCCTTCAGCAAAAGAGCACATTAACTGTTTAAATAACTTCCCTTAAGCCTTTAGGAAGAACTGAGCCATTTTACACAGTAGGAAAGATCTCAGATCTGTACCAAGTCAACGACTGGCACCAAACATTGATGTTTTACCTCATTTATGCATGAATATCACTTACCTTCATGTTGCAGAACACAATCCACAGATGTTAGAAAATACACTGATCAAACCAAACCGTTATTAACAAACATCCCGAGCTGCAAGTCATCTCCAGCTGAGCATGTTCTCCCCGGGGACAGTCAACATTTTTAGCCACCTAAACCCTTAATCTGGGTCTTTCACTGGACCTGAAATGGCATCACATCATCAGTGGATGAGCAACATACCAGTAACATCCACACCTTGAGATCAATTGCCGTTCCTCCAGTTGCGGCAGACCTGCTTTGTCACAGGCTGGTGAACCAACCTTAGAAGCTCGACTGCGGCATTTCACGTAGAACTATCTCCGTATCTAAGCTCGGTCTGTTTGTTTGTCTGCTTGTTTGTTTGTTCCTTGCACGCGCTTCCGTTTCTCAAGCCAGAGATTTGAAATTTGCACACTTGCATTTCTCACCCTTGGTGAGGTTTTTCTAACTTCTGTTCATTAAACTCCAACGGGCTACTTAGTATTTTCACATTTAAAATTCAGTCTCTTACAAGACTAGGGGAAGCAGAGCAGTGATGTCATCCACAGCACACAGTAGCGTCACACAAAGAGCGGACGTAACCCCCATAACACGTTCGCTGCACACACTATACACACACTATAATGTACTAAATTCAACAAGTTTTATACAGCACTGTGCAAAAGTCTTAGGCACCTGTGGGGAAAATGCTATAAAGCGAGGATGGTTCTATAAATGATGCCACGAATACTTATTAGTCAATAAACCTTCTAAAAAGTGCAGTAGACAAAAAAACCTCAATCAGATCAATATTTGGTGGTGACCACCCTTTGCCTTTAAAACAGTGTCAATTCTCTTATGCAAACTTGCATGCAGTTTAAGGTAGAGGTTGGTAGGTTCTTCCAAACATTTTGAGGAACTGGCCACAGTTCTTCTGCACATTTTGACTGTCTCTGCATGTCCTCCCAGACTGACTGGATCATGTTGAGATCAGGGCTCTGTGGGGGCCAGACCATCTGTTGCTGAAGATAGTTGTGTATGACTGAGATTGAGTGTTTGAGGTCATTCTGAGGCTGCAGAATGAATTTGGGACCAATGAGAAACCTCCCTGATGGTAGATAAGAACCTCCCTGTACTTCTCAACACACATTCAAGTTGCATGCGTAACACTTTTGCACAGTACTGTAGGTAATAAAGCTGGGTGATTATATAACACTCCACACACAGCCAGACTCACACACACTGATGTGCGGTGTGAAGATGTGGAGAGAGTTGGGTGATGGGAGGGAGGGGGTTCTCGCTCTACACGTGCAAATGTACTAAACCGAATAAGTCTAAAGGAAATAAAGGCTGGTGATTATACATCACAACATACACATCAGACCCTTTCTTGTCTTCTACCTCCCTGATGGGGGAGGGGGGGAAGCTGTACAGTTTGATGATATATAAACATAAAGAGACAGAAAAATACACCGAAGACATGCGTGCCAAGAAAGCAATTGACTGATCTCTGCGGTAGTATCGGGCTGGATGTAACCACCTCCTTTCTGTGAACACATCTCTTTGACGCATTTGTTGCCCAGTTACGGCGGACCGAAGACACACCTTCCTGGTCCACACCGTCCACCTGTCTAAGCTGACATGTGAACTTTTGGCTCAGCGGCTCAAGTGGCCTCAACCTCTCTGGTGAATTAAGCACCACTTAGTTAACAAGGTTTCCGCTACAAAAACCCCAACTGCTGCTCCGTCCGAGGCAAACAAAGAGCTTGTCTTCATCAATTCTGACCCCGTGTGGTATAAGAAACAAAAGAAAAGACTTGCATAATAAAGGGAGTGATTCTTGTGGTGCCAAATATAACACCACGGTGTGAAGTTTACAGTAATTTATAACATTTTGGCTTTTTCTCCTTGGCCATTTTTGAAGAATCATAGGAGACAAAGCATTCCGAACTCTGTGTGTGTGTGTGTGTGTGTGTGTGTGTGTGTGTGTGTGTGTGGGTCAGGGGTCACTATACAGAAATGTTTAACAAACCAAAAAGATTTATTAACAGGCATCTGATGCTGATGTTTTTACGAGTGAAAAATTATGACTTCATACAAACTTAACTCAAGGTGTATGTAAATAAAAAGTCTTCTGGATCCATCTGAAATAATCTGATGATGACAAACTCAGCAAACATTTAGAGTTCCTCTTTACAATCTCTGTGGAGAGGACGAATACTCCCATTATGTATGAAGGTGAACAGCAGAGGACTCTCCATCCTAGGTGCCCCTTGGGCAGTTATTTGGCATGCAGATTAGGGGTTTCAAACCACTTTTCGGTGCAAGTTTCAAAAGAGTTAGTTTTACCAGCCTGGATTTTCACTCCTCAGTTTTACTAACTGCATGTCCTGGTCACGCTGGTCCAGACCTATCCAGCCGGCACCAGGTGCCAGGTCTGGAGGATACACCCGGGGGGGGGACAAAGCCCACCCCAGGTAATCCCGGGTTTTGTTCATCTTCAGTAGAAGCACAGCACTGAAGGATGGGAGCAAATGCCAGACTGAGCTCCTTCAAGTGCTGGATTTTAAATTTATGAAACCTATGTAAATCTCCCCAAAAGGTCTACTGTCCTGTAAGTGGATAAAAATCCGCAGCATCACAGCAGTTAATGACCATCTAGCACATTTCCAGGAGTAACAAAGGGACCTCCTGGGTAAATCAGAAGTACTTTATAAATGGTACTTCTGGCTGAGACAACACAGGCACTGCGGTCCATCATCGGAATCTCGTACGTATTCTGTTAAATCTTATTCAGTTTCAGGAACTCTTATATTATGGACTAAATCAAGATCTCGCGATGGACCGGCGCCCCATTCAGGGGCGGTTTTGTAGTGTAGTGCCTCTCTGGACCTGGAATAAGTGGTGAATGAAAATGGACGGATGGATCAAGATCTAAGCAAACCATCTCAATTTTCCAAGCGTTGTAATGTGCTTGTCATACAATTCTAATAATTATTAAAAGTCTGTTATAACAAGTGTAATATTGCTATTTATGTTAGCTTATAAACTCTCATGTATCTGTAAAATACAGTACTGTGCAAAAGTCTTAGGCGCCTGTGAGAAAAATGCTATAAAGTGAGGACGGTTCCAAAAATGATGCCACGAATACTTGTTAATCAATAAACCTTCTAAAAAGTGCAGTAGACAAAAAAAACCTCAGTCAGATCAATATTTGGTGGGACCACCCTTTGCCTTTAAAACAGTGTCAGTTCTCTTATGCAAACTTGCATGCAGTTTAAGGTAGAGGTTGGTAGGTTCTTCCAAACTGGCCACAGTTCTTCTGCAGACTTTGACTGTCTCTGCATGTACTCCCAGACTGACTTTATCGTGTTGAGATGAGGGCTCTGTGGGAACCAGACCATCTGTTGCTGAAGATAGTTGTGTATGACTGAGGTTGGGTGTTTGAGGTCATTCTGAGGCTGCACAATGAATTTGGGACCAACCAGAAACCTCCCTGATGGTAGATAAGAATCTACCTGTACTTCTCAACACACATTCCAGTTGCATGACTAAGACCTTTGCACAGTACTGTATTTATCGCTTGGCTGCTTATAGAGTAAGGTGTTAGTTTAGATATGTATGTATGTATAATAATAAACATACTTTTTAAAGAGTGGACTTGACATGATAGTGTTCACAACTGCCAACCTCACTGAAATATACTCTTATCTCTGTATCTTCTGAACGAATCAGCAGAACAGGTTGAATTAGTCAAACTGGAAAAATCACAAACTGCCCCCCCCAACACCGAATGCAATACCTTGTGAATTTCTTTTTGGTAAATGAGACGATTCAGCAAAAAAAGCTGACTGGAATAATTTACTTACTGCTTGCGTGAACACGGTGAGTTTTGTCCGCAGAATTTCAAACATCCTAATGCTGCCCCTGTACGGTTGAGGACGGCTTTGCTCTTTCAAGCCATTTCCATCTGTCTTGTTGTTAATTCCTCACTCTTCTGCGGCTGCTTCCCATCTGCCTTCAAAACCGCTCACATCTTACATCCAGCCTTTTCCATTTTTGTCTCCAGCTTTTTTGTACTGATTCCATTTCAGTGCTACTTCACTGAAATTAAAGTAAAAGGAAACGAGAAGCCTTTGCGCACGAATTTTCCCACATCCAGCTAAGCTGGATGTTTCATCCACAAACTGAACTGCATGTTTCAATAGTCGACGTAAAACAAAAAAAAGATATTTAAAAATCTCCCCTTAAATGTTTGTGGACGCTGCCCATATCCTGGACAAGAATTCATCTGACATCCTTTGTGTAATGGTCTTTCAAGGGTTTGTCACCTGAAATTTTAGAAAATTGCCATGGTAACCACAACCATAAGTTTCACAGAGAAAACCAAAGGCCCTTTTTTTCAGCCAGGCATGAGCGACTTATCTCTGTATCTATAAAGCTCAGTCTCTGGTTCTCTGCTGGTTGCTTCGTCATGCACCGCTTTGTTTTTGAAGCCACAGCCTTGGTAACAGGTAACCACAGGTAACCCTAAGTAAGTGACTTGCGTAGTTCATCAACCCCACGCAAACAGACGAACGTACAAGATGCCGATGGGTTTTCTTGCTCCACACACAGACGCACATAGGGGCACGGCCACCTAATATACTCTACAAACACTCTTTCTCACATACTTTCTCACTCAAACACACATAAATTGAAAGGTAATAAAGTTTGGTGATACATAGTTTGCTATTTCTATGAGCTTTATCTAGAAGGCCTGTTGTTCTTATATGTGAGCAAACGAAAATGTAAAAATGAATAAAAATGTATACACACACACGGCACACATTAGTGATGAAAGAGTAATACATTTGCCAGTGCATTTTTCTCTTCTTGCATCTACAAGTGGCATTTACCTGTCCAGCAGCACTAGTAACACTTATATACTAAATACAACCACTTTAATGGTAGAACAGTTTGGTGATTATATGCTGTCTTATTTGTTTGTGCCTTTTTGACCCGGGCAGAAGCAAAGCAAGAACATGAAATCTGACCGAGCCAAATACTACAGCATTTTGTGGCAGTAAATACATGTATTTACTGCACCTGAGCTGCTCACTTGTGCAGAGAGAGCCAACGTGCGCCGATGTGTAAAACAAAAACCCCACAGTACCTTAGACACCCGATTCTGAATGATAAACACTAGTAATTTTTAAAAATTACATGTCTAAAGGTTTACTATCAATTTGTCTATTACTTACTACATGTACTATGGACCGGTAACTAATCTCAGTTAATTCAATTACTGCATGAATTACAGCTATAAACACATATGGACTTATTCATTCATTACACAGGGCATTACGTATGCGGATCTTTGCAAAAACAAAAGTGCATGTCTACTTTTCAGTTATGGTGTGGGCGTTCTTCAGGTCCAAATTCAGAAAATTTGCTTGGTATTGGACCACAACTGCCAGCATTCAAACAAGCTGATATTGTTGCTTTGCCCAGAGGGTGATTTTGCATTTGCATAGTGAAATGATATGTGCCTTACTGAGGTTTTGCTTCCGTTTGAGAGGCACGGCCG